>MPUH01000379.1:0-59125 GCA_001970955.1 Stentor coeruleus
AGATATTTATATTAATATAAATGGGTAATATCATTTAATGAAGAAATGTATTCAATGATAGCAAGTTTAAAAGCTTATACTGCAGAAAAAAATTGTATTCGAATGATTGGAGTTTATATAATTTTGAGTATTCATATTTAGCATGAATCATTAACATTTGACTTTTGCATGCAATTCATCTTCATCAGATATGCTTCCATCTATATATCTAGTTACTTTTTCCTTTATATACAAAAAATATTATGGGATATTTTTTATTTACGCTTGTCTAACTTTGACCAGTATGCTAAAGTTAAAAAACGGACTGGAAATCAATAGAGACAGCAATGATATCACACATTCGCTCATATTTGAAAATAATCAGAGAGAGCACCCCAAATGNAGAGCACCCCAAATGTCAGCCAGAATCAACGCGGGGGATGGTTCCTGAGCGAAGTAGGCTTCCAGGGCTGGAAACTACACTGCCAAACAGTAGTATCCATTCACTGCATCAAACCAGAAATCATCCATAATACTTCTAGAACTAAATGTCCAGTTTGCTATGAACACAATAAAAAGTTCAAAGTACTTCAGAGTAAGCTTGCAGTTTATGTATTCATATTTAGCATGAATTATTAGCATTTAGCTTTTGCATGCAGTTCATCTTCATCAAATATGCTTGTCTAATCATCAAAATTCATAATCTGCCAAAAAATCCTGGTAGGTCTGTGACCCTGTTGGTATGTTAAAGTTAAAAATATTATTTAATAATTCGTTAAAACCATACCACTATTATTACCACCTTAAAAAAAGTTTTGAAATCTTGAAAAATTTTGATAAAAAGTCTGAGCCTCAGGTTCGAATTTTTGCTTGTGAATTTTGATAAGCTTCCATATTTTACGTAATTCTGTTCTGGTTATAAAATGGAAGATGCAGTGACCAATCAAGGTAAGCAAGATGCTCCAGTTAAGGCTTCTTTTTTAAGTCTTTTTAAATTTGCTGGGCCTCTAGACTATTTTTTGATGTTCACAGGAACCTTAGGAGCAGTTTGTATGGGGATCTACCAGCCTGTATT
This sequence comes from Stentor coeruleus, assembly GCA_001970955.1. Classification (NCBI taxonomy): domain Eukaryota; phylum Ciliophora; class Heterotrichea; order Heterotrichida; family Stentoridae; genus Stentor; species Stentor coeruleus. The sequence goes on from MPUH01000379.1 coordinate 1,055, forward strand.
TTTCTTGTTTATGGCAAATTTTTTAAATGGGATGGGTGACGAAGCTACACATGATGATTTTTACAATAAATCAATTACAGTTACTTATTTTATGATTATATTCGGCTCAGTTTTCATGATATGTGGCTGGATTGCAGTCATGTCTTGGGTAATTATTGGAGCTCGCCAAGGAAGTCATTTTAGGAAAAAATATTTTAAAGCAATTCTCAATGTCGATTCAGAATATCTAGATAAACGAGCTATAGCTGAAATACCTACATCAATCACAACTGATACATTGAAAATTGAAAGAGCTGCTGGAGACAAACTAGTCATAATTATTTTCACAGCTTCAATGATTTTATCATCTTTTATTATGGGCATCATTATCGGTACACAACTTGCTTTTGTGACTTTATGTTTTGGGCCACTGATTGTTTTTGGGTTGATTTTATTAAACAATGGTACAGAACAAAGTGCTAAGGCAGCAGATACTTCCTATAGAAAAGCTGGAGGTATAGCTGAAGAAGCATTACAAGAAATAAAAACTGTAGCAAGCTTAAATGGACAAAAGCATGAAACTAGAAAGTATGTTAAATCTCTTCATGAAAGTCAGTCTTCAATGATGATTACTGGGCTTAAGACTGGAACAGGTATAGGACTAGCTATGTTGGGATTCTTTATAATGTTGGGATCTTGTTATATGGTGGGGGCAAAATTTATGGATATAAGAATTTATAATTGGGCTGATAATAAACCTTATGATATAGGTAAAGTTATAGTGGTTATGTTCATTGGGATTTTAGCGTTTAATAATATGGGAACTATGCTCCCTGGAATTAGGATTATAACTGATGGGCAATTTGCAGCTGGAAGAATTTTTAAACTTTTGTCTGAAAAATCAAAGCTCACACACGGAACATTAAAGCCTGAAATATTAGGTGCTGTTGTATTTGATGATGTTAGGTTTAGTTATCCAACAGCAAAAAGTACTCCTGTACTTAAAGGATTGAACTTTTCATTAAACCCTGGGGAAAGATTAGGAATAGTTGGGTCTACAGGCACTGGAAAAAGCACAGTTGTACAATTGCTTTTAAGGTATTATGAACAAGACTCTGGGCTTATTACTATTGACGGTAATGATATTAAAAGTTTAGATATTAAGTATCTTAGAAGTAACATTTCAGTAGTCAGTCAAGAACCCATACTTTTTAATACAACAATATATGAAAACATAAATTATGGTCGAATTTTATCTTCTAAGGAAGATATTGAAAAAGCAGCTCTGTTATCAGGCGCTATGGACTTTATTAAAAAACTTCCAGATGGCTTTGAAACTAACTGTGGGTCTAAAGGTTCACATCTTTCAGGAGGTCAAAAACAAAGAATTGCTATTGCTAGAGCTATAGTCCGTAAACCTAAAATCCTTCTTTTAGATGAAGCTACAAGTGCTCTTGATAGAAGAACAGAAAAAGAAGTAGTTGATTCTCTAGAGATATCTTTTCCAGATTGTACATGGATAACTATAGCCCAAAACTTACTTACAGTCAAAAAGTCAAACAAAATTATCATGATAGAAAAAGGTGAAGTTGTAGAAAAAGGCTCACACAAAAGACTTATGAAGAAAGAAGGCCGATACTATCATCTTTTCAAAATGCAAGAGCTGCAAATGAGTAATGAAGATCAAGAACAAGTAAATAATAAAATTTCAGACTCTATTGAAAAGGATGAAAATCCTGTTGATGAAGAAGAGCAGAAAAAGCTAAAAAGTTTGGCTTTCAAGAAAATGATGCTTTTAGGGAAATCAGAAAAATTATGGCTTTTGCTTGGCTGCACTGGATCAATTGTTGTAGGATTTTTCTATCCTTTAACTGGAATGCTTAGTGGGTTAGAAATTTCAGTATTAGGTAAACCAAACAACCCTGATTTAATGAAAGATAGTATTCGATATGGTTATTTAATTATTATTTTTGGAGTGATTGTGTTTTTTGGCATGATGCTTGAAGCTATTAGTTATCCACGAATGGGAGCAAATATTACAAAAAAAATCAGAGAAATGAGTTTTAAAGCAATGATCAGTTATGAAAGTGCATTTTATGATCAGCCTGAAAACAATTGTAGTGCTCTTTCTGCAAGACTTAGTAATGATTGTGAGAAAGTTAATGGACTTGGAGGTAGTCTTTTAGGTATTATCCTTGGGCTTATAAGCTCTTTAGTTGTTGCCCATGCAGCTGCAGCATTTTTTTCATGGCGTATGTCCTTAATTGTTTTATCAATTGTACCAATAATAATTTTCTCGATTTCTGCTAATTTTATGGCCCAAATGCAAGGTGTTGTTAAATTTAATTATGAAAATCTGACTTCAGTAGCAGCAGATTCTATAACTCATTACAGAACTACAAAAGCTTTTAATTTAGAAAAAGAAATGCAGAGAAAATATATGGCCCCTGTACGAGCAGAAGCTAAAGCTACAAATAAAAAAGCTGTTTCTAGTGGTTTTACTTATGGACTTGGCTTTGGATTAATTTTTTATGCTTATGCACTTTTGTTTTGGTATGGAGCTAAACTTGTTAGAGATCAAACAAATACATTTGAAGATATGGTCACTGCTATGATTGCAGCAATTGTTGGTTCTGATGCCTTTTTTACTGCTGGAGTGTATGCTCCTGATATGAAAAATGGTATTGAAGCAGGTAAGAGACTGTTTAAGATATTGGAATATGTTCCTTCAATAAATGTTAATGCAAAAGATGGTATTAAAAAGGAAATCGAAGGAAAAATTGAGTTTTCTAATGTTGACTTTTCTTATCCTAACAGAGCTTATCTGGCTTGCAAGAATGTGAGTTTCGAATTAAAACCGGGAATGTCTTTGGGAATTATTGGTAGAACAGGATCTGGCAAATCGACAATTATGCAGCTTATACTTAGACAATATGATGTTAAAAATGGGAAAGTTAAGATTGATGGTGAAAATATTATTAATTACAATATCAAACATTTAAGATCTCAAATTAGTGTTGTATCGCAAGAACCAGTACTTTTCTCAGGATCCATTAAAGAAAATATAGCATATGGTGTTAAAGCAACTGATGAAGAAATAGAAGATGCTGCAAGAAAGGCACAAGCTTACGAATTTGTTACAAGTCATGAAGATGGATTCAATAGAGAAGTAGGAATTAAAGGTTGTAGACTTAGCGGAGGACAGAAACAAAGAATAGCAATTGCAAGAGCAATAATAAGAAAACCTAAGATTTTGCTTATGGATGAAGCTACAAGTGCCCTTGATGCAAATACAGAAAGTGAAGTACTTAAGAATATAAGAGGATTGATGAGTGAAGCAACTTGTGTTACAGTAGCACATAGGCTAAAAACTATAGACAACTGCGATTACATTATTGTTATGGAAAGCGGAAAGATTATGGAACAAGGAGAAAGAGAAAAGCTTAAGGCTCAAGGTGGATATTACTCCAATATGGTTGCAGAAACTTAGTAAAGTAGATATTTTATAATAGCTTCAGGTTATTATTAAAAATCTCAATATCTTATACATTTTAATATTGTAGGTATATATTCATAAAGATATTTTACTTATAGGAAATGGTTAAGTATTCTTTTGGTATTATAAATGGTAACTAAATTTTTATATCTGTCTTTTGTGACCGCAGTTTTTAGCAAGCTGTACGATTTGGACACAATAAGCAGCATTTTTATCAGTCCTAATAGTTCTGCAAAAATGCAAATCACTTCAAATCCTACAACTGGATATTCATGGCGCTTGATTCCTCCAGACTCATTTCCTATTAAATGCCCTAATCCCTCAGGTACCTTTATTGCTGCTAATACATTAGCATTAGGTGCCCCTGGTAAGCAAATATTTGAACTAATATGCACAACTGAGTGCCATGAAGGTGACACAGAAACTTTAACTTTAATATACTCAAGACCATGGGAAAAAGAGCCAGTTCAATTCAAAACTATAACAGTGACAGTCACTTTCGACGCAGATCAGATAAATAATTAAAACTTCAAGTCAAGTTTATAAGTTTTCCATATTTCCTTAGTAATAAATGGTTAAAAAAGGGAAGAAGTCAGCTGAAGGGATGAATTCCAAGCTAGCCTTAGTTATGAAAAGTGGAAAAGCGGTTTTAGGTTATAAAAGCACGCTGAAAAGCTTAAGACAAGGCAAAGCCAAGCTAGTTTTCATTGCAAGCAACACACTTCCTCTGAGGAAAAGCGAAATCGAGTATTACTCTATGCTTGGAAAAGTAGAGGTTCATCATTATACTGGAGATAATAATGAGTTAGGAAGAGCCTGTGGTAAAATGCACGCAGTTTCATCTCTTTCAGTACTTGATGTTGGTGATTCAGATATTCTTGCAGCAACCGCATAATTTAACTAGTTTTTTGATTATTTTTTAGGTCTAAAGTTTAGATTAGTTGTGAAGCAGGTTTTTTCCATAAGGTTTATTTATTTAGCAGAAATTCACATAAAATTTGACTTTAGAAAGATGATGATGATGCTGATTTTAAGGGTGGAGTTTGTATAAGGAAAGGTATGAATGAATTGTTGAGGATTTTATTGTGTTAAATGATGTTAAGAATTGAAGTTTATTTATTCAAGGAAATAAAATTTGATTAGTTGTTATAGTAACTTTGAAAAATCAGAGATTTTTTTGGTTTAGGAGTGTAATTTGTAAATATTTTTATGTAGTTTGTATGGATTTGATTATATAATATAATTTAAAGCATGCTTAAATATACTAAACTGAAATGCTAGTAATCTAAGCAAATTGAATTAAATTTAAAGTATATTCAATAGTAACTAAGATATAGTTTTCTAAAAAAAGGATAAAAAGTACTTTGCAAGTTTGAAAAATAGTTTTTTCTTAGACTAAATTGTTGATCTCTAAACTTTTTAAGCATCTTATTTTTATTTAGCCATCATATAAATTATTAAGGCCTTAAAATTTTAAAAGCATTTTTCAGTTGATTAATAATCAAGTCTTATATATCAAATTACTTTTTTCTATCATAAAAACTAATTTATATCTTATATATTGAATGAAATTAAGTAAAGTAAAATAACTAAATTAGCAGAATTTGTTTTTCTTAATGCATGGCCCCTTCCCTATATTCCTATTAAAAGTCTGTCTTGAAAAACTTTCTGGCAAACGCTCTTTAATACGTATTCTAGAAAAAGCACATCCCATTTATATAATAATTAACAAATTTTAATTCCTATGAAATACTATATTTCAAGTCCTTTTAATTGCATCAAGCTTACCAACTTGTATATTCGTAATTTTATTTATAGCAACCCTTTGCAAACTTCCTTTAAGGTCTGTAAATACTGATTCGTAATTTCAGTAGAAGACTCATTTTTTTAAATATTGAGCCTCAAAAAAAACTCTATGCACAACTTCATAAGTTTCTGGAAGCCTCTCAAAACTCTTACTATAAATAGCAATTCCATCATCTAATTAACTCCATTTTAGAGATACTGCAAAATCTCTATTGCTAATTAGTCAATACAAAGTAACTTTACTATGCCAGTCTAAAATTGTCTGAGAAATCTTTGTTACATCAAAAATCTATATGTTTATGTTCATATTTCGGCTTTTAAGATAATTTAGTTAGTAAAGAAATTTTTTCATATTAAGTCAACTATTGATTTTTAGTGATTCTCCGTAGTTTTCTTCAGTACTTTCTCAGCATTTCTTAAGGTTTTCTTGTTTTAGCACATACCTTAACTTTTAAGATAAATCCAATATGCTAAAACTTCCGGTACTCGTCTTAGGCAATAAATACATCACTTTTAAGCCATTAGAAATAAAAATCCTCAATATCTCTTCCCCTTTAATTAATCCTAAGACTTTCCCAATAATTAGCCAAAGCGAAAAATCCATTACCATAGTCAACAAAAATCATAAAACTCTTTATTTTTATCCATATCACTATCTTCGATTTATAAAATATATTCTCCATTAATTTCAAAATCATAAACTAGTTTTTTATATATTTTGTAATACTTAGGGAGAATTTATCATATCAATGAGGTCTTGATCTTCAGAAACTCCTCCAAAAAATTTTGTAACTAGATTATTAGCTTCTTGATAAATTTTATAATTGTGGTGTTTTTGTAAATTTTCCAAGCTTTCCACACCTCCACTTTCTTCAAATATCACAGCATATGGATTGCTTCCTGATTCAGTACTCAACTGCTTACCTGATTCAAGAATCAATTTTATTGCTAAAAATGCAACCTGAAGAAACTTTGGATCAGAAACTGAAAGGCAAAAAACTATAGCTGAAAGCACACCAACTCTAACTAAATAATTAACTTGTTCATTATTCCCTTTACCTACAGCATTAACAATAGTCCATAAAGCTTCAAATTGAACTTCTCTTTCTTCTCTAAAAAGCATTCGAATTATTTTTGGAAACACTTCTGCATCAATTAATTTCTGAATATGATTATAATCTCCAGCTGAAATATTAGATAAAAACCACGCAGCTTCTTTTCTAATTTCCTTTTTAGGAGCATTTAATAAAGGTACTACAGCTTCAATTGCTCCACAGTTAACAACTGCACTAGTTTGATCATCACTACCTGCTGATATATGCCCTAATATCAAAACTGAAGGTAAGTAAATATTATATTCTTTATGATAAAGAAATGATTTTATCTTAGAAAGCACACCTTTTGTTATTAGCATATTCCCAGATTCTTCACTACATTCAGTAATACTTGATAAAACCCAAAGAGCATTTTGTAGTATTTCTTCATCTTCTTTATGAAGCATATCACAAAATACCCACACTGCATCTTTGATTACTATGAAATCAGGAGCCCTTTCTCCTTTACAAATATTCCCAAGAGCCCATGTAGCTGATTTAAGTAAAGAATCACTTTTAGACTCGGTAATAACTTTTATAATCCTTGGAACACCATCATATTTGCAGATTATCTCGCTATAACTGCTTTTATCACCTGTTATATTACCTAATACCCATAAACCTTGATCTTTTATATTATCAAATGGACTTTCAAGAAGATCAAGGATAAATGGTACACCTCCATGTTGGATAATTTTTAATGTGTGTTTTTCTTCACCTGATGCTATATTGCATAAAGCCCATGCAGCTTCGTATTGTAATTGTGGACAGTCAAATCTTTTGATAAAATTTATGAGTATTGGAATTACTCCTGCATCTACGACCTCTTGTGTTGGAGGAACAAATTCTTTACTTAAGATTCTTCTTATGTTGCATGCTCCTTTTATATTAGCTTCTTGATTGCTTGAGAATATCATTTCGATACTTTCTGAAAGACTTTCTTGAGATAGAGCTAGATCATTAAAGGCTTCTGTTACTTTCCTTATAGCAGTAAACCTTTCAAGTCTTGCTTGTTTTCGCAAAGCAATTTCTTTTTTTATTTTGTCCTTTTTCATGTTTTCGAAACCAGCGCTCATGAAGCTTTGATTGCGCTTTTGAAATCTTTCTTGTATTTTTTTATTTTCCTTTTGCATTTATAATTTATTTAATAAGTTTAATTACATATCCTTGATATTTGATAGATATATTCAATAGCAGAGTTAAGGGCATTCTATCAATAATAAATATTTAAAGAATATATTACATGTAATTTATACGATGATTGAAGTTAAAAAATTGTGAATTTAATGCAGTAAAATGTTAATCATTTTATAAACTTCTAAATATGGGTAGAAAACATAGGATGTTCTCGAAATCCAAAACTTTAAGAACCAAGCTAGGCTGTAAAAAAATAATATTCCTAGCGAAAATGAAAAAAAAATAAAATCCAAAGATCAAAATCTTTTTAAAAATATGAAAATAATGAAGAAAAGCTTAATGAAGCGAATATAATGAAGAAAAACTTAATGAAAGCGAATATAATGAAGAAAAAAATAATGAAATCAAGATGCTGAAGGAAAAATTAATAAAAATTTTGATGATGAAAGAAAATCTTCTAATGTGCATAAAAATGTAGCACTAAAAAAAGCTGACCATTATATGAACATAAAAATTATAATAAAATCTTAGAAATATAGCAAAATTGCTATATATTTAGAGGATGAAAATAGTAGAATTGTAAATGGGAAAGCTTATTCTGTTACTATCATATTTCTCACCAAACCTAAACTCTAATAGCGAAACAAAAGTGCTTAAATAGCGTCACTGAGCACAGTAATTTGTAATTTTGCTCCTGAAAAAAAAATTACAAGAGGCTTAATTAAAATTATCATTACCAAAGGAAGATTAAATTATTCCCAATTCAAAATGATTAAGCATTTTTAGGTTTAATTTGATATTAAAGCATAAATATATAGAAAAATTAACTTACATTAACTAAATTTATGATACCATAAATAAAGTATTTTCTAGAGTTATATTTTCTTAAAATCTAAATGTTCATTCATTCTAACTGAATTTGTTTATAAATTTTATATTATATTATTTGATGTTTTACGTCATAATACTATTATTAGCTGTGGCGATAGTTTTTAAAATCAAGAGGAAAAACTTAAGAAAGCCTTTACAACTAATTTTTGTTACCCGAAAAGATCTAAATTTCAAGCAAAGGCAAATAATTGATATGAGTTCGACAGGTATAATTCTCTTATATAAAAAAAACCTTTACAGAAGAAACAATGCGACTTTGCAAAACTGGGAGAGACGTGGATCAATAAAGAGTTTTTATACAACTGAAGATCAGGCTGGGCTTGAAATATGCATTAACATGTGCCAAAAATTAAAAATCGCCCATGTTATAATCAAATACAAAGATTTGAGCCCTGCTTATATTATTGCTGGACCTATGTCTGAGAAACGTGCAGAAAAACTCAACAAAGGTTTACAATTAATGGAATAATATACCCTTAAATGATTTCCTCTAAACTTTAAATCATATGTTTAATACTTCAAAACTATATAACTAAATTCTAATTTTTAGCTAAGCTTCTGCAACCATATTGGAGTAATATCCACCTTGAGCCTTTAACTTTTCTCTTTCTCCTTGTTCCATAATCTTTCCACTTTCCATAACAATAATGTAATCACAGTTGTCTATAGTTTTTAGTCTATGTGCTACTGTAACACAAGTTGCTTCACTCATCAATCCTCTTATATTCTTAAGTACTTCACTTTCTGTGTTTGCATCAAGGGCACTTGTAGCTTCATCCATAAGCAAAATCTTAGGTTTTCTTATTATTGCTCTTGCAATCGCTATTCTTTGTTTCTGTCCTCCGCTAAGTCTACAACCTTTAATTCCTACTTCTCTATTGAATCCATCTTCATGACTTATAACAAATTCATAAGCTTGTGCCTTTCTTGCAGCATCTTCTACTTCTTCATCAGTTGCTTTAACACCATATGCTATGTTTTCTTTAATTGACCCTGAGAAAAGTACTGGTTCTTGCGATACAACACTAATTTGAGATCTTAAATGTTTGATATTGTAATTAATAATGTTTTCACCGTCAATCTTAACTTTCCCATTTTTAACATCATATTGTCTAAGTATAAGCTGCATAATTGTCGATTTGCCAGATCCTGTTCTACCAATAATTCCTAAAGACATTCCCGGTTTTAATTCGAAACTCACATTCTTACAAGCCAGATAAGTTCTGTTAGGATAAGAAAAGTCAACATTAGAAAACTCGATTTTTCCTTCAATTTCCTTTTTAATACCATCTTTTGCATTTACATTTATTATAGGCACATATTCCAATATCTTAAACAGTCTCTTACCTGCTTCAATACCATTTTTCATATCAGGAGCATACACACCAGCTGTGAAAAAGGCATCAGAACCAACCATTGCTGTTAACATAGCAGTGACCATATCTTCAAATGTATTTGTTCGATCTCTAACAAGTTTAGCTCCATACCAAAACAAAAGTGCATAAGCATAAAAAATCAATCCAAAGCCAAGTCCATAAGTAAATCCACTTGAGCATGCTTTTTTATACGTAGCTTTAGCCTCAGTCCTAACAGGACCTAAATATTTTTTTTGCATCTCATCTTCTAAATTAAAAGCTTTTGTAGTTCTGTAATGAGTTATCGCATCAGAAGCAACAGAAGTGGTAGATTCATAATTAAATTTAACAACTCCTTGCATTTGAGCCATAAAATTCGCTGATATTGAAAAAATTAAAATCGGAACAACAGCTATGACAATCAAAGACATTCTCCATGAAAAATAAGCAGCAGCACCATGAGCCACTATTAATGAACTAACTATACCAAGTATTATTCCAAGAAAACTTCCTCCAAGTCCATTAACTTTTTCGCAATCATTACTAAGTTTTGCACTTAAAGCACTACAATTGTTTTCAGGCTGATCATAAAATGCACTTTCATAACTGATCATTGCTTTAAAACTCATTTCTCTGATTTTTTTTGTAATGTTCGCTCCCATTCGAGGATAACTTATTGCTTCAACTACCATTCCGATAAAAACTATAAATCCGAAAATGATAATCATATAACCATATCTGATACTATCTTTCATTAAATCAGGGTTGTCTGGTAATCCTAATACTGCTGTTTCAAGACCGTTAAGCATTCCGGCTAAAGGATAGAAAAATCCTACAGCTACTGATCCAGCGCAANGCTAAAGGATAGAAAAATCCTACAGCTACTGATCCAGCGCAACCAAGCAAAAGCCATAATTTTTCTGATTTCCCTAAAAGCATCATTTTCTTGAAAGCCAAACTTTTTAGCTTTTTCTGCTCCTCTTCGTCAATAGGATTTTCATCTTTTTCAATAGAATCTGTTATCTTGTTATTGACCTGATCTTGGTCTTCATTACTCATTTGCAACTCTTGCATTTTGAAAAGATGATAGTATCGGCCTTCTTTCTTCATAAGCCTTTTGTGTGAACCTTTTTCTACAACTTCACCTTTTTCTATCATGATAATTTTTGTTGACTTTTTGACTGTAAGTAAGTTTTGGGCTATAGTAATCCATGTACAATCTGGAAAAGATATCTCTAAAGAATCAACAACTTCTTTTTCTGTTCTTCTATCAAGAGCACTTGTAGCTTCATCTAAAAGAAGGATTTTAGGTTTACGGACTATAGCTCTAGCAATAGCAATTCTTTGTTTTTGACCTCCTGAAAGATGTGAACCTTTAGACCCACAGTTAGTTTCAAAGCCATCTGGAAGCTTTTTAATAAAGTCCATAGCACCTGAAAATTGAGCTGCTTCTTCAATAGCACTTTTAGAGGATGACATTTGGCCATAGCTGATATTTTCATATATTGTTGTATTAAAAAGTACGGGTTCTTGACTGACTACTGAAATATGGCTTCTAAGATACTTGATATCAAAGCTTCTAATATCAGTTCCATCAATAGTAATAAACCCAGAGTCTTGTTCATAATACCTTAAAAGCAATTGTACAACTGTACTTTTACCAGAGCCTGTAGACCCAACTATTCCTAATCTTTCCCCAGGACTTAATGAAAAATTCAAGCCTTTAAGCACAGGAGTATTTTTTGCTGTCGGATAACTAAATCTAACATCATCAAATACAACAGCACCTTCTATTTCAGGCTTTAATGTTCCATGTGTAAGCTTGGTTTCTTGTGCTAAAATATTGAAAATCCTTCCAGCAGCAATTTGTCCTTCAGATATCATTTTAATTCCTGGAACTAATGTTCCCATGTTATTAAATGCCAAAATCCCAATGAACATGACTACAATAACCTTTCCTATATCATAAGGATTATCATCTGTCCAATTATAAACTCTTGCATCCATAAATTTCGCACCTACCATAAAACACCCTGCCATTAGTAAAAAAAATCCAAACATAGCCAGACCGATACCTACACCAGTTTTAAGACCAGTCATCATCATTGAAGATTGACTCTCATTCAACGACTCTATATATTTCTTTGTAACATGCTTTTGTCCATTTAAACTTGCCACAGTTTTTATTTCTTGTAANTTTGTAACATGCTTTTGTCCATTTAAACTTGCCACAGTTTTTATTTCTTGTAAAGACTCTTCAGCTATGCCTCCAGCTTTTCTATATGATGTATCTGCTGCCCTAGCACTTTGTTCGGTCCCTTGATTTAATAAAATCAATCCGAAAACCACAAGTGGTCCAAAGCATAAAGTTACTAAAGTCAGTTGTGTTCCGATAATAATACCCATGATAAATGAGCACAAGATCATTGATGCTGTAAAGATGATTATCACTAGCTTATCTCCTGTAGCTCTTTCAATTTTCAAAGTGTCTGTTGCAATTGAGCCTGGAATTTCAGCTATCGCTTGTTTGTCTAACCATTCTGGGTCAATATTGACAATCGCTTTAAAGTACTTTTCTCTAAAAATACTCCCTTGACGAGCTCCAACTATAACCCAAGACATGACTGACACCCAACCACAAAATATGAAAACTGTGCCAAAGATTATCTGCCAATAAGTCACTATAACTGATTTATTATAAAAGTCATTAAGTGAAGCATTGTCTCCCATGCCGTTGAAAAAATCAGCCATGAACAGAAAAAACAAAGGTTGACAAATTCCCATTCCTACTGCTCCTGCTGTCCCTGTCAACATTAATAAATAGTCTAATGGCTTTGCAAATCTAAAAAGACTTTTAAATGAAGCTTTTACCGGTGCGCTGTCGGTGATTCCATTAGTTTCTCCATTATCCATTTTTTACAACAGCGAAATTTTATGAATAAAGTTGAAAATTATGATTTTTGTCGAAATTTTTATGATATGAATTAGCTTAAGTGCAAAAATGACGACTTATGCTAATACTTTGGAAAATATTTTATGCAGTTGAATTGTAATTTATTTGAGTAAAATTGGTAAAAAATGGTTAAGTGTGCTTATGTGTTCCGAATGATGCAAAGAGATCTAGGGTTATGAAGAAAGAATTCTAGGAAAAATTTGAAATTGAGTTTTATTGATATGAACATCAAACAAAATATTTTTAATGATGATTTCGGGGTTTTGAAAGAATCGTGACTGTGAAGTATATGTTTTTTAGTGATCGTTAAGAATGATCAAATATGAGAAATTTTTAATCGTAGGGAGAAGTCAAGAACTTATAATGGTGTAGATATGCATTTTCTTTACAGTGCGAATATTGAAGGCTGCACAAGGTCATGCAAATTATTTTTAGGCCTTTTAGCTTCAATCACTTAATGTTCAGGTTTTTATTATTAACTGCAAGCTTGATGATTATGCTCTTTTAATTAGTTGTTAATATTTCGACTTCATCTTCAATTTTTATAAATTTTTCAGTTGTAGCTTTCCATTATCAATATATTATCATTAGGGATTATTCTGGATCTAAATTAAACTTTTCATCATCAACTTTGATGCTATCTATTTTTACTTTGCTCCAATCAATATTTTTTGAGAAACTCATGAAACTAAGAGCATTAATCTCTTATCTCATTTCCACTATATGCACTTAATTAGGTTTAGGAACTTTTTAGCTTTAACTTTATCTTAAGTTTTGATATGCAAAAACTTAAGGTTTTAATTCACCAATTTGACTTATTCCTCAACTTACGCATAATTTTTAAAATTTATCACTCAACCTACATATGCTAACTGTATTTTTCAAGTAATATTCACAAATATATTTAATTTAATTTTGCAAGTGTTTTTTTGTAAGTGATCAATTTGTTTATAAGCATTTCTATTGTTTGCTTCCTTAGCTCAAGTTCTTTTTCTCTTTTTAAAGCATCAGAAATAAGAAATTCAAGGAATCTTTTTTTTTATTTAAAGTTTTGGCTTGTCAAAGCTGTTAATTTCTACCAATTTTATTGGTTCACTTGTAATTTCTGATGCTTTTTGAGTTTTATTATATGCAAAGACTTTAGTAAATTTTTTTAGCATAGATTTCGAACTCATTAGGTAATAACTTAGATTTTTAAAAAGAAGTATTGTCTGCAAAAGTCTGAGCATTCTAACTCTAAATACTATATTTTACTTTATTCTAAATTGAAAAGGCGCAGATACCATTAAGTAAACAGCTCTTGAATTAATATTGATAATTTAAAAAGATTATTAAGCTGATAATATTAGAAAGCTGTTTAAATACAAGAGTTATTAAAAAGAAAAGTTGCTAATTTTTAATTATAAGTTCTTCTTAAATAACTTAAAAATTGGAGTTTTGTTACAAAAATAAGCTAGAAATATGAGTATAAATATAACTTTGAAATTAGTATAAAAGCACTATTCTTTGTAAAAAATAATGAGAATGACCTTATAAAGTACCCTTAAATTCTTAAAAATGTATATATGCATATTTATCTAGCTTTTATTCAATCAGAACTGATTAAAAATCCTGAAAGACTATTTTTGCTTGGAAAAAAATAGAACATTCAATTTTTTTTTAAATTGAGAATTTGAGAGACATAAAAACATACCCAAACTTTATTTCAGATAAATAATTATAATATACCTCATATGCTCTCTTTCTTAAATCCTTACAACTCTTATCCCTATTTCAAATTATTATTTTTTTTGAAATCAAAATCTACTATTAATTAATGATAGAGAATTAATATAGTTTTTTATGCATAAAATCATTAGATAGTTCTTTTAATCCTCATTAATATTAAACGTAAAGAAGATCATAATAAAATTCTTAAGTAGTTCAAAAGAAGATTGATTTAATGTAGGTACATGCTAGTCGGTTTGGGTACTGATCCAAGAATTTTAAGATTAATGGATAGAACTAATGANTAGTCGGTTTGGGTACTGATCCAAGAATTTTAAGATTAATGGATAGAACTAATGAAAAATCATGCTTAATCATCAGACTCAATTTATACTAAAACAAAGTTGTTAATTTTAAAGAGAAACCTTAGATTTTCAATTTAATTCAATATAAAATCTCCATTTTTCTAACAATTACAATATACCTTGGTAAATGGAAAAACAAAAACTAACATCCTCAATCCATTCCGTAAACGCAAAAATTTCAAAAGAGTACAAATGCTATGAACCAAACGGAGCAAGCAAGCGAACCCTCTGCACTATCCCCCACACATTCGACAAAGCCTTCGAAGAAATCCAAACGATGCAACAAAAATACAACCAAGAACGTGAAAAACTACGTCTAAAACTAAATTTCCCAACTGTACAAAATAGAAAATCAGCCAGAGAGCTAAAATCAGCTAGAAACCTAAAACTCACTCCTGATGGGTTAAAAATACCAAAAAAATCAAATCATTCCCCTAACACATCAAATTACGCTCATAGTTATTTAAAAGAATCTGTGCGAAGATTAAAGAATATTGATAATATAATGGAAAGCTGTAAAGTTCTTGATAGACAAAATAAACTTATGTTAAAGCATTATCCTACACTAGAAAAAGAAACTGAAAACAGTTATAGGGAATTTAATGATATTGTTGATGTACTTGGAAGTATTGCCCCTGGATGCCATATAAGAGAATGTCTACATTTGAAAAAAAAATTGCAGAGATGTGAGAACTCAGTATTAATGATACCTAATAGAGATGGGTCGATATCAGCAAGAAGACTCAAACGAGAAAATAGGATAGAAAGCTTCAAAAAACTCCAAATGGAAAAATCATATGGGCTATTATCTACACCTAGGATTAGGAATTTAGATCTCTGATTTGTTATAAAGTTTAAAAGTAAATAATCACTAACATATTAAATAAACTATTACTCATGAACTTAATATTTTGATGTTTTATTCATTTTCTTACTCCGGGTTGAGCATAAGCATTTGTTAGAAAAATTATCTCTTATATTTTCCATAATCATAAAATATTCTTAGATATCAAACAGCCTACCTCCCTAAATTATATTTTTCAATCTTATATAAAGAAAGTTAAGAGTTATACAATAGAGAGACAATTAAACTTTAGATTTGTCAACTAATAAGTTAGGATTACTACTCAGGCTTACTCAGATTTTAGAATAAACCATCACTTGTAGAGATACCCAGAACTTGATATTTATCGTCATCCACTTCTAACTCTGGTGTTGCATGAACTTGTATTGGTGGAGCTTGGGTTTTTCCTTTCATCTGCCTGCTGCTCTTCTGCGGGCTTCCCTTTAAAGAACTCCATCACAATTTGGAACAAGAACACCACTAGCATTAAGTAGCATAGTGATCCTCACAACATTTATAATCCATTTAATCATACTAGTTTTATATTTGATAAAGGATAAATTTGCTAGTTTGAATATATAAGGAGATGTTATCCTAAAATTCTACAGAAGAGTAAAAAAAAGTAATAAAGTTTTAAATCTAGAAAATTCTAATTATTTCGAATATAAGTATTATAGGACTCTGTCTAAGGATATTAGGATATTTTTTAAGTGTTTGAATAGTTTATTTATTATTGTTATGCAAGATTTCAGGTAATCAGAACATTTAATTGCCAATTTTTTAATTTATAAAATCTAGTATCTTATAATTCACAACCCAAATAATCAAACTTTTTCTATAATCATATTAACCTTCATAATGTAAATGGTGCAATATTACTAAGCTAACTAGGCCCAATTATTTCATTCTATATCCTAAAACTTGCATATTTTAGTGTTCATTTTGATATCAAAAATATATCAGTTCTTGATAAAAAAACCTCACATCTCATTAAAAACTTAAATCCTGCATCATTCACTCTATCAATCACAAAATCATATTAATAAACTTCATTCACTTTCCATTCATCTATCCTAATCTAATAACTTAACTAAAGAGCGGCTATCATATTTGTATAATATCCTCCCTTAACTTTCAAAGCTTCCCTTTCTCCATAATCCAAAACCCTTCCACTTTCCATGACCATCACATAATCACAAGAATCAATAGTCTTCAGCCTATGTGCAATCATAATACAAGTTGCTTGACTCATAAGATCTCTAATATTCTTAAGCACTTCACTTTCTGTATTTGCATCTAATGCACTTGTAGCTTCATCCATAAGTAATATACGAGGTTTTCTTATAATAGCCCTTGCAATAGCAACCCTCTGCTTTTGTCCTCCACTTAATTTACTACCTTTAATACCAACTTCTCTATTAAAACCATCTTGATGACTTGTAATAAATTCAATAGCTTCAGCTTTTGTTGCAGCATCTTTAATTTCTTCATCAGTAGCTTTGAATCCATACGATATGTTCTCACTGATTGTCCCAGAAAACAGCACAGGTTCTTGGGAAACAACGCTTATTTGAGATCTTAAATGCTTTATATTGTAATTTATGATGTTTTCGTCATCTATTTTAACTTTCCCATTTGTCACATCGTATTGTCTTAAAATAAGTTGCATGATTGTCGATTTGCCTGAACCAGTTCTACCTATTATACCTAAAGATTTACCTGGTTCAAGAGTAAAATTAATATTTTTAGCAGCTAAATAAGTACGATTTGGATATGAAAAATTCACTTCACTAAATTCGATTTTCCCTTCGATTTCTTTTTTAATTCCATCTTTTGAGCCTACATTTATTGATGGGACGTAGTCAAGGATTTTCATTAGTCGTTTACCTGCTTCAACACCATTTTTCATATCAGGAGCATATAGACCTGCATTGAAAAATGCATCTGAAGCTACAATGGCTGTTATCATTGCTGTGACCATATCTTGATATGTATTTGTCTCTTCTTTTACAAGTTTAGCTCCATACCAGAACAACAAAGCATAAACAAAGAATAATATTCCAAACCCAAGCCCATATGTAAACCCAGAGGAGCAAGCTTTTTTCTTAGTCGCTAAAGATTCTTGAATTACAGGTTTCAAGTACATATTAAGCATTTCTTTTTCCAAATTAAAAGCTTTAGTGGTTCGATAATTTAATATAGCATCTGAAGCTACAGCAGTAGTTTGTTCATAATTAAACTTAACAACCCCAGCAACTTGAGCCATGAAATTTGCCCCGATAGCAAAAATCATTAATGGTATTATAGCAAGAACAACCAAAGACATCCTCCAACAATAATAAGCTGCAGCCCCTTGAGCTGTAGCGATCGAGCTAATAATACCAATAATAATTCCCATAATACTCCCCCCTAATCCATTAACTTTTTCACAATCATTACTAAGTTTAGCTGACAAAGCACTGCAGTTGTTTTCTGGCTGGTCATAAAATGCACTTTCATAACTTACCATAGCTCTAAAAGCAAGTTCACGTATTTTTCTAGTAATATTCGCCCCCATTCTTGGGTAGCTAAAAGCTTCAAGAATCATACCAAAAAACACAATAACCCCAAATATTATTAGTAAATATCCATATCGGATACTTTTTTCTAGTTTTGTTTCATTAGAATCAGTTCCACCTAATACGCCGATTTCTAGTCCACTAAACATCCCTGCTAATGGGTAAAATACACCTACTGTTAAAGATCCAAAAATCCCCATCATTAACCATTTCCTTTCAGTCTGCCCAAAAACCATCATCCTTTTCATGACTAAATCTTTTAGTTTTTTAGCTTCAACTTTATCTTCTACAACATTTTGTTCATCATTTTGTATTGAGTCTCTATCTTTACTTTGTGCTTGTTCATCATCAGCAGAGCTTTGTTGTAGTTCTTGCATTTTGAATAAATTATAATATTTACCTTGTTTTTTCATAAGATGCTTATGTGAACCTTTTTCTATAACCTCACCTTTTTCTATCATGATAATTTTTGTTGAAGTTCTTACTGTTAAAAGATTTTGGGCGATAGTGATTCTTGTGCATTCTGGGAATGATATTTCTAAAGAGTCAACTACAAGTTTTTCTGTAGTCCTATCAAGGGCGCTTGTAGCTTCATCTAATAAGAGTATTATAGGTTTCCTAACAATAGCTCTAGCTATAGCAATTCTCTGTTTTTGCCCTCCTGATAAATGTGATCCCTTCGTCCCACAGTTGGTATTGAACTTTTCAGGAAGGTCTTTAATAAAGTCCGAAGCCCCTGAAAGCTTAGCAGCTTCTTCGATTTCCTCAACACTCGCTGTCATTTTCCCATATTTAATATTTTCCAATATTGTAGTATTAAATAACACAGGCTCTTGACTAACAACACTAATATGTTCTCTTAAATACTTTATATCAATATTCTTAATATCATTTCCATCTATCATAATATTCCCTGAATCTTGTTCATAATATCTTAATAATAATTGTATTACAGTGCTTTTACCTGATCCTGTTGACCCAACAATTCCAAGTCTTTCACCTTGTCCTAAGGTAAAACTCAGCCCTTTTAATATTGGAGTTTCTTTAGCTGTAGGGTAACTAAAAAATACATCATCGAATTGTATTGCCCCAATTATATCAGGTTTCAATGTTCCATAGGTTAAATTAGTTTTGACATTTAAGAGCTTTTGGATTCTTCCAGCTGAAAACTGCCCTTCTGCTATGATTTTCAAGCCTGGGAGTAAGGTTCCCATATTATTAAAAGCTAGAAGCCCTATGAACATGACAACTACAATTTTTCCGACATCGTAAATTTTGTTATCAGTCCAGTTGTAAATTTCTGCTTGAATGAATTTTGCCCCTATCATATAGCATGTTGCAATCATTAGGAAAAAACCCAACATGGCAAAACCTACACCAACCCCAGTTTTAAGACCTGAACTCATCATATATTTTTGGCTTTCAGAAAGAGAGGATATGTATTTTTTAGTTTCATGCTTTTGACCGTTAAGACTTGCTACTGTTTTAATCTCTTGCAGAGCTTCTTCAACAATAGCACTTGCTTTTCTGTAACTTGTATCAGCAGCTTTTGCGCTTTGCTCTACACCTTTATTCAAAATAATTAATCCAAAGACAATAAATGGACAGAAGAAAAACGATATAAGAGTCATCTGAAGGCCTTCAATAATAGCTATAATAAATGAAGCTAATATCATGGATGATATAAAAATCATAACAACCAATTTGTCTCCTGCAGCCCTTTCAATCTTTAATGTGTCAGTTGCTATTGAGTTCGGAAGCTCTGCTATTGTCTTGCTGTCAAGCCAACCAGGGTCCATTTCCATTATAGCCTCAAAGTATTTTATTCTAAAGGCACTTCCTTGTCTAGCTCCAACGATCACCCAACACATTACGGCAATCCAACCAAAAAATGTAAACACAACACCAAAGATAATAAGATAATAAACAACCATTAAGGATTTCTCGTAAAAATCGTCAACAGTTGAACCAGTACCCATGCTGTTGAAAAAATTAGACATGAATAGAAAGAAAAGTGGCTGCAAAATTCCCATGCCAATCGCCCCAAGGGTACCAAAAAGCATTAATATATAATCAAGACATGTAGCGTTCATGAAAAGACTAAAAAAAGATGCTTTAATTGGTGCCTCTTCA
Source organism: Stentor coeruleus (assembly GCA_001970955.1). NCBI lineage: Eukaryota > Ciliophora > Heterotrichea > Heterotrichida > Stentoridae > Stentor > Stentor coeruleus. The sequence goes on from MPUH01000379.1 coordinate 21,373, forward strand.
CTTTTTTTTGTATCAGATACTTCCATGATTATAATATATCCAAAAAAATTATCCACCCATTTAATCTACCAAAATGAATATAAGTATATATGAAAAGACCTATAAGAGCATATCAGAAAGTATTTATAAACATGAGAAACCATCACCAAATATGAAAAAAAAAAGAGTCAGATTATGCTTGTGGCATAAAGCAAATACTTAAAATGCAATTCTTTTATATCAAATAATCATGTCCTTACTATGAAAATCTCAGTTTCCCCAAGAGTGCACCTATATAAATTCGATATCTATATGATAGGCATTCTCCTAATTGTTTTCTTTATTGTTTTTTTTTTAATATAAGATAGTATAGTCCAAATTATCCTAGTTGAAATTATATACCTATTTAAAAAAATGCATTTTAAGTATGAGAATGATATAATTATGTAATTTAGCTTGGCATATTAGGATAAAATATTTAAGAGATTTAGTGAAAGAAAAAACTAGCCAAAATATAAGAGTTTCAGATAATGTTGATTATGATATAAGATAAATAAATTAGTGTTTAGAGCTATAGTAGCATTTTTATTAAGATTTATTTCACTTAAATATATTAAAGGCAATCTTAGATAGTTGTTTTTTACCTTTTTCAATGAATTAATATTTCTCAGAATTATTTTATCTATATTATAATACAAGATTACAAAATATATTCTTATAAACACAAATAATGTTAGTATATCTAAAAAACTTCTTATATTATACAATAGATATATTTTTTCTGCCAAAAAGCATCTTAATATATATTTTTATAAGATTATAATACATATATTTAAGACTCTTCTTAGCATAAGCAGACGTGTATGAAGATTTTAAAAATTTAAATAATATAAAAATCCTAAAACTTTATTGATCAGTTTTATTTAGTCTTAGATGCGAATTTATGATAGAAAACTAAATAAAAAACAAAAATTATGTATTTCCATATATTTACACTAAGTATATAATTTTATCACAGATTGGATAGTAATAGATTATTTAAGAAGGTTATAAGGTATTCGTTTACAAATTAGAAAATTCTTCTTATTCTTGCTATCAAAGGTTTATTATTTGAAAAGTAGTCTAGAATAGTTCTATTTATAGGATTCAAGCATAATACTTAAATGGAAGATTTAAGCTTTGAGAGTCTTTAAAGGGTTTTTTCAACATTCTAGTTTTATGATAGCAAAACACTATCAAGCTAGCTAAATATCAAAAACCTGGCAGTAAAAAATTCTGGACGACAAACAGAGTTTCTACTTTTGAATATGATGATATAAAAAATCTACCTAATGCTTCATTATTTCTAAGCTGAATCCTTAAAAAACTTTTAAAAATCAAAACTGCTTCAAATGATATCTCTGACATTGTTGCTGAACAAAATAATCAGTAATTTCATTTTGAAATTGAATAATTATTTAAACTTAAACTCATGGCAAATGATAGTTCATCCCCTAAAGCCTAACTATGCTAAATTTTTTTTTAAATTTTCCTGCCAACAAGTATTTTTGATTTTTTTATATTATCATTCTCTTATCTTTAATAATCTATTTAATTCAACAGATAATTCCAACATATAAATGGGTAATCTTTGTTTTGGAAAAGATGATTCTAAATGGATTATAAGCTCTTCTCAGTCTAATAAACATCTAGATTATACAGTACTTAACGTAGTACCAATTTCATTGCCAAAAAATAGAAATTTGTTTGAAAATGTCTACGAAATCGAAAACAGAAGATTAGGTTTTGGTAATTACGGTGATGTAAAAAAATGTACTCACAAAGAAACTGGTGTAGTCAGAGCTGTGAAAATCCTGAATAAAGAGCGACTTGGTAGTTCTAACCTCAATGATAACTGGTTTCTTAAGCAAATCCAAGTATTAAACTTCATAAACCATCCATCTTTTATCAAAATCCATGAGTTCTTTGAAGACCGAGATTACTTTTTTTTAGTAATGGACTATTATAAAGGTGGAGACTTGCTTCAAAAAGTCAGATCCTGTAGAAAACTTCCTGAAGACCTACTACTTAAAATAATGAAGCAACTTTTGATTGGGGTTTCTTACTTACACAATTTAAAGATTGTCCACAGAGACTTAAAACTAGAAAATATTCTAATTAAAGAAAAAGACGGTGATATACTTGTAAAAATCATAGACTTTGATACTTCTGTAAAATTAACTGAGAAAGGGGTTATTTCAGGGCTTTATGGAACTATTTACTATATGGCTCCAGAACTTGTAAACTTAGAATACAATGAAAAATGTGATATTTGGAGCTTGGGGATTATCATGTATGCACTTTCTACAGGCGAACTTCCTTATACAGGATTAAGCGATCACCATATTTTAGCCAACATTCAGAAAATCCCAATCAATCTAAACAATAATTTTTTACACCCACTTTCAGACAATGCTATTGATCTTTTGAGGAAATTACTATCAAAAAACCCTAAAACACGTATTTCAGCAGATGAAGCTTTGAATCATCCTTGGCTTAAATCAGAAGGTTTCAATTCATTAAAGACCAAAAACACTTTAGAAAATTTTGAAGAAAATTCAGCTAAAACCCCAGTTGTAAAAGATTTTTTAGTTTCGAATTTTACTATTGTTAAAGATTATAAAATGCTTGACTTGGCGTTTTTGGAGTTAGATACAGATTATGATGGGATTGTTATGTGGGAAAATGTTTTTGATTTTTTCAAGAAATTTTATGATGATGCCACAGCTGAGGCTAAAACTGATTCTCTAATAGATAAGGTTCAAGGATGCCATGATGATAGATTTACATATTCTGAGTTCCTTAATGCTGGTATTGACTTAAGAAGTATTCTTAATGAAAAAAGGATTATGAGATTTATGATGACTAGAAATAAAGGAAATAGAAAAAATGAAATAAATGACGATTTTTTTGGGAATAATGCTAAAAGTATAATAGTTAATAATGAGGTTGAAGAGTGGATACAAGAACTAGGTGTTAGGCTTGATGAAGATATTAAACCGAAGGATTTGCAAGATGTTATGCTTGAAAAGCTCTATTCAAACTCGTCAGATAATAATGCATCTGAGATTTTTGATCAGAGAATACTGGAGAGGAGTATAAGAGAATCTCAAGTTTTTGAATATAAAAAGCATCATAAAAGATATGAAATTAAGGATTATGAAGATATGGATTATTAAATTAATATGAAATGAGAATAAGTTAATGAGATAGGAATCTTAATCTTTTTTAAGGTATATTTTTTTATGAGATTTATTAACACCTATTTTTTATACGGCTATCATTAATGCGTGGAAATTGAATATATAGTAACTTTTGATTTAAAAAACATTGATATTAAAAAACTATAATGCATATATTCTATAATATTTCTTATGTATAAAGCTATAAATTTTTAAAGATTTCCATTCAAAAATAGCACTTGACCAAATTATTATAAATCTTATTAAATATATTTCTCTATTATCTTTGTAAAGTATGATATATTTCATTAGCCTCTAAAGGCGCTATTGATAGATTTTAATATTTTTTAACTAAAGTTATACTTATCGTGAAATATAAAAATCACAGATAATTAAAAACAACCCATCAAGATAAACTGAAATTCTATATAAAATTCAAATATCATGCAAACCTCCACTTCTAAATCTTTATAAAAATTCTTCCATTTACCCTAAGGTCATCATAAACTAACCTTAAATAACTCTTATCCAGTTAATTATCCAACTAATCTATTACCTCCCTCGATAAAAAAATCAAAAATTAAATCATACAAGTCTATCATTTCACAAAATCCATAATTAACTAAAGATCTCTAACCCTAATAATCTTAATTTTCTCTATAAAAACCTTTTCTTACCACTTAATCAGATCTCTAAATTTCTCTAAATTGCATCTTAAAGATAATTATATATAAAATCATCTAATTATATGAAAAACGGATTATTAATCGGACTATTACTCATAAGTGCCCTTGGCCAAGTTGAACAAGATGAATCAGCTGAATCCATAACAATCCCAGAAGGTGACTTAGAAAGCATAACCTTAACAACAGATGCAACATCAGATGATGAGGATCTAAAAATTATCATGGACTACTCTGATGAACTAGTCAATACAACAGATAGTCAACAAGATTCTCAGAACTCAATTGGCATTAACACTTTATCTTTAAGTTTAGAAAGTACAGCTTTATTCTTAGAAAACCAGCTTTTATCTAAAGAAATAGACTTGATTGAAGAGCAATTACTGGATGCTACAGAAAAAGCTGTGAATTATAGAATAGCTCAATCTTTAAAATATGCAGAATTAGCTGAAGAAATGGAGATGTTGGCTGAGTTTAATGAGCAAGTTGTAGGAAAAATAAAGGAAGATGAAGAAAAACAAGCTTTAGAGTTAGCAGAAGCTCAGGAAGAAGTTGAAAGCGAAAAAATTGAGGAAAGCCAGGATGAGGATGAAGATATAGATGAAGACCTTGAAGAAAGCCATGGGTTTTTATATGCTCTTGGCTTAGCATTTTTGTTTATTTTGTTGTTTACAGTGAAAAAAGCTTCGAATAGTTTGGTGTACTCAGCGTTTATTAAAGCTATTTACTCTTTGCTTGTAAGTTTTACAGTTCTAGCAATCGTTGTAGCCGTTTTGACTGTGGTGAAATATGCTGATTTTATAGAAGACCATCATTTATACTTTGACTCCTTATATCAAGGATGTATGCTTTTTACTATTATATGGTTTGGATTGGGTGTTTGGCTAGTTTTTATATGCCAAGCTATATCGATAAACTGGGAAAAACTTGAAGACCAGCTTTGTGATAAAGAAGTCCCTGAACAAAGTTTAGAATTCGCTATAATGCGCAAGCTGTTTATTGTAAATCCTTATGTCCCAATTGCAAGCGAATATGCTTTAAGACCTGATTTCAACTTTGCTGAGTACCTAAAACGCTGTATGGGAAAAGTTTTAACACGTATTTTTACTTTTAGCTGGCTTAGTTTTCTTTTTATTGTCGGTTTTGTGATAATTTGGAGGGTGATTTTATATCAATCAGATTTTTTCCAGCTGATCTCTATTTGGGTCATACCTTTTATATACATATTCATATCATTCCAGTCGGTTTGGAAATGCAGGAAAATAAGCAGTTTACTTATTCCAGAAACTGGTGAAGGATTAGCTGTTGAATATGATTACTTAGCTAATTGTGAAGTCCCTGTCCCATTTTATCTTGGAGGACGTATACCCCCACCAGGTAGCGATTTTTCTTTAGGTTCTGTATATTTACTTAAATGCACATGCTCATATATATTCCTTGGAACTTATCCTAATAGACATCAACTGTTGTTTTGGTTTGATTGCTTTGGGGTTAAGTTTATGGGATCATTATTACAAACTGTATGTATTGGGACATGCTTGTGGTTTACTATGACAATACTTTATTATTTTTCTGATTTGTTTGATGTGCATAAAGACTTGAATATTGCTTTATGTGCGTCGTGTGGAGTTGCTTTAATTGTACTAGTTGTGTATTTTGTCCCAGTATGGATTAAACTATTTGCTGTGGTTTCAAATATTGAAATGATGAAGGATAAAGAAATCATAAAAGAAGTTGTAGAAGACACTCAAGGCTCTCGTATGCTACGCAACTGGAGACTTTTTGTACAGTTTCGTAGCCTTTGGAGAGATATGCAACGAAGGCAGGATATCGAAAAAGTTGAAAAAATCCCAAAAATTGCAAAACAAATCATTAAAGAAGCTTTTGGCCTTAGTACACTCTATGGATATCTTTACTATACCCAAGTGCGAGAAGTTCTCAAACGTGTAGGCATTGAAATGGATGATGACCAATTCCGAGTTTTCCTCAAAGACTGTGAGCTTGATGAAGAAGATAAAGTCTCATACAAAACTTTTATCCAAGGGATCAAACGGCTGTTACAAGATACAAAAGCTAACCCAAAGCTTATTGTCAGTGAAGTCCTCAAACAAAATTTCAAACATAAGAAAGTTGACCCAAGAAATATTTCTGAGTTTCTGGAAAGAAACAAATGGTTCATGCAAGATGCTGATATCCGAGATTTTCTAATAGATTTGCATTTTAACCTAGATGAAAACAATCAAGTAGATGTTGATACTATTGAATTCACTAGTTAATATATGAAAAGCTTAGTTTATAATGAAACAGTATGTTTTATATATAGTAATTATATGTTTAATAGTAATGTTACAGTAAAAAGTATATTATTAGATATGAGTTCACCTAAACAGCGGATCCAGAAACTTAAAAAGGATATACAAACTCTAAGCCAGCAGTTCACTACAAATGTAGAGAAAAAAGTATTTAAACTCCCTTTACAAGCAATAAAAAATAGCCAAGACCAAGAAAGAGACGAAATGCAGCAGAAAATCAACTCTTTCCGAATCGCAGTAAATGGCCGAGAGCAAACTCTACAAAGTCAGTTAAAAGAACTCCAACAGAAACTCAGAAGTTTAGCTATTAAAAAGCAAAACGAAGTGAACACATCTAAACTTACAAAAGATTCATACAAAAAGAAAATCGATAAACTAAGATTAGACCTTCAAAAAAACAATGACGAGTATCAAATTGCCTTGGTTTCAGAGCAGGAAAAACAGCGTATTCATGAAGGTAAAGTCTTAGCAAAAGCCCAAGTATATGCTGAATCTTTAAAGCCATTAGAGCAAGAAATGACTATGCTAGAGAAAGTTAGAGAGATAATTGAAAATCAGTTTATAGGTTTTCAAGAAAAAGAGCAGGCTTTATCTAGCACTATTTCTATGTGTAAAGAAGATATTTACATAATCTTAGGGAAAAAACTAGAGTATATCAGTTTGAGGGAGGAGTGTGATGCGAAAAATGATTTTTTTGTAGAGGAATATATGGATGAGTTAGCGTATTTTAAAGAACAGGATGAATATTATAGGAAAATCCTCAGCAACACAAATATGATCATAAAATACAAGGAGGAAGTGCAAAGATTACAAAGCAAACTGAGTTTAAGTCTAGTCAAAATCATAAACAACCAAGAAAAATTATCACAATGCATTGAGGATATAGAAGATATTATAAATTTTTCATCAGAAATTAAAAACTCGTTAGAACTTGGACAAATCGAAGATAATTTGACTAAAAAATGTGCGGATTTAGATGTGGAGAATATAGAAAATTGTTTATTGGCGATGAATAGTTTAGAGAAATTTGATATTGATGAAGAGATTCTGAGGATACAGTTAAATGAGATGAAAAATATAGAAAATCAGTTGCGACAAGAGTTTGAGGTTGAGGAGAAGCTTTTTTCTGAGAGTATTATTATGAGAAAGTATGAAAAAAATAATACTGAAAATGAAGAAGAGGATTTTAGAGTTAGGAAACTGGAATTTAGGAATAAAATGGCTGCGATAAGCCAATGGAAAGAGGAAGTTGAGTCTATTATTAGCCAAAATATGCCGAATTATGGTTTTTTTGTAGAAGACAAAACAATCATTCAGGAGTTTTTTATAAATGCAGGAAAAACTCAGAACCTTGAAGGCAAAAAAGACTTGGAAGTCTTAGCAAATGCTTATTTCAACAAAGTTAATATTAGAAATAGCATGATTCAGAACTACACTTCACAATTAAAAGAGAAATTATTCCTCAAACAAAAATATACCCAAAAGACATTCAAAAAAAAAATCGAAATCCTCAACCTGCGCCTTGAAATAACAAGAGCCAAGCAACAAGTTCAAATCCTTTTAGACAAAGAAAAAACTATAAAATCAGAATATCCAGTTCTAAGCAAAAACTCTATAATCCAAACTTTCCTAACAATAAAATGCAATATTTCATACTGCGACCTTCTAATAACTTCCTATAAAAAATCAGTAGACTCTCTTAAACTTCTAATAAAGCATATCGAGAGCCAGCTCAGAACACTAAAAAAAAAAAAATCCTTTAACTAGAAAAACAAAATAAAACCCGATTAAGCATTATGCCTTTTATAGACAATGACCAACTATCAATATTAAAGGAAAAAGTTGATATCCTAACATCAGAACTATTAAAGTCCAACAAAGAATTCATGGACTTTGAAACAAGTCTACAATTAAAACTAACTTTTATCGAACAAGAAGAATCAATGCTTCGAAGCCAACAACAAGCCATAGAGTCTGCTTTAAGAAATATAGAATTTGAAGCTACTCGTATGAAAAATATGGAGTCAAATTTCAAATACGATGATATGGATGCACCTAATCCTGATAGTCTTAAAAACCCTTTTAGGTCAAAAAGTGCTTTAAAAGGAAGAAATGAAAGCTCTAATGAAGAATATTTTACTGGAGAAATCAGAGATGGGAATGAAAGGAGTAGTATTATTGAAGGAAATCCTTATTTAGAATTAGTTGTTAAGCCTCTTGGGAAAAAACCAATGCTTAGTGCTGAGAGAAATACACCAGTAAAAGTATTGAATAAAAAATATTATAGATTTCGTTTAGAGGATATAACACAGAATGAGAAGGATTTTTTAGACAAAATTAAGCCGTTGCTTGAAGGAAGCGAAATTTATAAGAAATTTGTCACGAAACCTACTAATAAAGTGCAGAGTTTTGAGATTTTAGAAAGTATTAGGGTCATGCCGGAACATTGTGGATATGCGCTTAGGCAGTTTTTTTTACACAAGTCTTTGAATAAAATACATGTTACCCAGCCGCTAAAGCCAGGTTTTGAGTCAACAATATCAAGTGACTGTCTTATGGCTCCTATTTTAAGCCCGAATACTATTTTGGTATTAAAAACACAGGGATTATTGAATAAAGATGATTTGGATTATGATAAGATTAATGAGAAATGTAGGGATTTTGCTAGTCTGAATATGAATTCAGATAGGTTTAGAGAACAGTGCAGGAATATTGTGTATTACCCATTTTGTATTGGGCTGGTTAAAGGAGAAAAAATTGAATTGATTGCGAAAGGATATCAAATACTTAAGCAGTGGGTTAATGGAATCAATGCTTTGGTCAAATATAAAAAACTTATCCCTAAGCTCACATCACGTATAGAGGCATATACAACTGTTTAGAAATAATAAAAATTAAAGTATTGTTGAATAAAATAGAGTTATTAGAAATAAAAATTTATGCTAAAGTAAAAGATTTTCATAGTTTTGTTGAATAAAATAGAGATCATTAGAAATAAAAATTTATACTAAAGTATAAGATTTTCATAGTTTTGAATAATATGGAAAATAGTAGATTCATTTTAGAGTTTCTTTAGGATGGATATTCGATTTTTATAAGAGTTTTGATTGGATTATTTTTGAATTTTTTTTTTGATTCTATTTGTTGTAATTAATCTTTGGATGCTATTTGAAAGAATTTTTAGAAATTTAGAAACTAGGGATTGTGAAACAAGAGTTTTAGGAAATTTATATTAAAAATGAGGTATAGTGAGAGAAAAATATTCGTTACATATAAATGAATGCATTTTCATAGTATTATAAACTGTCTTATTGAAAAATTCTGATTAAATTAGATTATAAAGTAAATCATCTTTGCATATTTTAATAGTTCAAACTAAACTTTGCTAGATTAAAATTCTGAATTCCATTACCACAACAAATTTATCTAATTTACTTCAACTTAAACATAAAATATATCATATCTCATATTCTGCATCAATCCAACATCATAAGCCCTATACAAATCTATACTATCATTGCCAAAATCTCATCCAAAATCAAACCTTCCCAAAATTTATCAACCATTTCCTGTTTACTCTTCTATCTATCTATCCAAATCCTAAAATCTTCCGCATATCTCCTATAAACCTACCACATCTTCCATCTCTCTCTATAACCTCTTCTCTCCTTCCAAATCACATTTCCTCCCATCTTCCTTCTTAATTCTCCATCCCGCTAAATCCTATAATAAATTATCAAATTTTCCTTTTAGCCTCAAATACAAAAAAAAGTTCTCATAAACTAAACATCTAATTCTATTCAAAATTTAAAAATGCTCAATCTAGTATGGTAAATAATTTAACGACCAAATGGCCAAAAAAAAAAAATTAAGAGGCAGACCTCCGAAAAAGAAGCTTACTGTTATAAATATCCCTGGTAAAAGAAGACCTTGGACATCAACAGAAGATGAAGTTATTAAAAGTCTAGTTCAAGAAAATGGGACTCAACAATGGGCATTGATTGCAGATAAACTAAATAAAAAGATTAAGTCCCCGATAAGAAGTGGGAAACAATGTCGCGAGCGCTGGCATAATCATTTAGACCCGACGATTTTAAAAGATCCATGGTCACTAGATGAAGAAAAACTGTTATTTGAAAAACATATTGAACTAGGGAATAAATGGGCAGATATTTCTAGGTTCCTGCAAGGCAGAACTGATAATTCGATAAAAAATCACTTTTATTCTATGCTTCGAAGGCAGTATCGCAAACTGAATGGATTCGATGCAAATAGGCAGCAATTAAAAGAATATGATGAAATTTTGTCTATAGCAATTTTGAACACAGTCAATAAGAAGATCAAAAGTAAAAAGCATGTGGTCGCCTACAATGAAAAAGATCAATCTCAGACTGAATTAAGCGACTATGACTTAAGACCTCTAGATGATCTTATAGTAACTGGTGTAGGAATTAACTTTCCTGATCACAACCCTTACCTCTTAACCGAAGAAGTGTTCATGATGCACTATGATTTAGTTTAAATAATTCAGATTTTAAATCAGTTAAAGCTCAAACTAGGGAAATTAGACGGAATTGTAAAGCTCGGCACAACAGGGAACGCCATAAAATTCACTTGGGAGTTAGGTCCTGTATAGTATTTATCTGGGACAAATTCTATCATAATTTGTTGTAGCCTTCTATTTTGTTTAGGTCCTAATGTTTTCTGAACTTTTATATTAGGATTAGGTTGTGATGGGTTTTCACGTTGAGATGAAAAGGATCGATTTGTTGTAGATTTCTGTATAGATCCAGAATAGATAATTGGATTGCAGGCTGGAGAGTAAATGTAAGGTAGTTGATCACGAGTTGTATGAGTGACTGAGGAGGATTTAAGCTTTTTGCTTTTGGAAACTTTCATTTATATATGAGATTATAATTATTTTAATATGACCAGAGGAAATCAGAGAGATATTGATAGAGAAAGGGCGAAGAAAAGGCAAGAAGCTAAAGCGCCTGGAGATAAAAAAGGTGATTTTACTAAGAGAAGAGAGACAGATGCGGAAATCATGAGGAGGAAACAGGAGGAGTCGAAAAAGAAACGGGAAGAAGAGGTAAAGACTGGGCAGGAAGAAACGAAAGCAAAGAAAAAATGATCAGTGGATAGAAATAATTAATTAGAATCTTAATAGAAAAGAAAGATTGTAGAAAAAGCCTATAGGAGAAAATTCTAGAATAGTCTCTAAATGATTGTTGTAAGCAATTTTGACATTATATGAAGTCGGTAAAGTAGATATTCTTATACTCAATGATTAGGAATACAGTTTCTAATTGATAGCCTATCTTTTCACTATATAAGTTTCGATATTTTCCATTGTATAAACCCTAAAAATATATTTCATTTCTATCAACTATAATTTACAGTTATTTGATATTAGCTTTGATATCTTGGTATAAAATAGTCAATGGAAACTGTAGACGGACAATCATTAATTAAAGGCGAGTGCGACAGTTTAATAGTTTTTCTTTGAATTTTAGGATTTGTTGGTTTTTTTATAGTATTTCTTTTAGATATATGCAAATATGCATCATAGTAATTAGGGATTTTGAGTTTTTTGCTTAGTTTTTGAACTTTTTGATAGTGATTTCTCGACGTTTTTGATATACAATTTTGATATTTACGGATTTTAGATGATGGAATATAGTCTAAGGACTTTGTAGGCACTGCAACAGGGGATGCTGGTCTTGACAATAGTTTTTTCATAAGCATAGAGCTTAATAATAATGGGGAATTTGAAGCTCCCTCGCTTGTACAACGTTTATGGGTTAATTTATCATGTTGTGTACCAGTTGAGGATGTTAGAGATAACTTAAGTACTTTTTGTCTTAAAATGCTAGGATTTATGGAGGATAAGCTAGGTCGATCTTTTTGATGATAGCTTTTAGGGTATTTTAGGGTTTTCATTTTTTATAAGAGATGTTTTGTTTATTGGAAAAAATACAGGAATTTTGATTGGTAAGAGGTTTTATAGTGGATTGTGTGGTGAAAGTTGCTTTTATAAGGCTTTTAAATGTAGGAGGCTTGGGATTTTATGTATAGGGGATTTTATTAGATTTATTATGTTGAAGTTTAAGAAGAGAAGGTAAGATAATTATTTAGCAGTGGTATTTTATATATTTAAGATTGGAAATCAGAAATTATTATAAGATTAGTGTTTTTTTTTAGAATAAGACAATGGCTTGTTTTGCTTTAATAGTTTAGTTAAATTTATATTAAAAATCCATGCATTAAATATGAAATAAGATTATTTTTAAAACTTAATTAGGCTTCTATTTGTGGACTATCTCTAAACGCATCTAAAATTAATCTAATACTTAATGACTATCTCTAAACACATCTAAAATTAATCTAATACTTAATACCTTTACATATACATTTCTTTGAAGCTTATCTTATAGTAAATATATAAAAATAAAACGCAAAACATATACTATATTTTATAGTAAGTTTTTTACACTTAATAATTATATAAATAATGATAAATTGTATCGATAAATTTATTGAAAAGAAGAAGTGCAAACTTATAAAAATTATGATTTACCATAGTTTATTAATTATAATATTTTCGGGGGGATGAAGATAAGAACAAAATACACGAATAACCTTAGCTGGAGTATCCTAAATGAATTTTTTTTCACCTCCACAACCAATACAACAAAAGGTTTGAGTTTTCAAAAATATAAATCATTACTTGCTAAATGTATAGAAAATATTATAAATTTTGAAGGTATAAGCTTTAATGAAGATGAGTCTGGATTGCTTATTTATCTTCTTTCAGAAAAATTGAAGAAGTATTTAAAGAAACTCAAACTTAAAGAGAATGTTAGTTTAAAATATAGTATGACTAGGTTACTGAAGGGCAAGAAATTTAGGAAAATATTTTATGTTGCAACAAGTTTGATTTTTTCACTTGATAACACGATTATAGGAAAACTATTGGGCATAAAATGTTGTTTAAGTCCTAATCACCATTACTTTTGTAAGGGTAAATGGGAAGAACTTTTAGAGTTCACACAAATATCAATACCCAAGATGCTTAGCTTAAACCCTGTAACAAGAATAAACCTAGTTTTTAATACAAAGAAAGACCCTACATCATTTTTTCTTTCCTTGTAATAATTAATATTTTTACTTAATCCTAGCCCCATTATCGTAATTAAAAAAATCTGTACTACAATTATACATAAAATAGTGCAATAGACTTTTCTATAAAATAATAATGTCAATATTCATATATATAAACATCTTTAGATTCAAAAGGGGGCTGACCTACCAATAAAATATAAACCATCATACTAAAGCTCTATCATATTCACATGAATATTCTTGTTTTCCTTCAAGTATCCATAGGGAAATAATTCAGTGTCTCACAAATCGTCCATTATCTCTAAACTTCATACTCAAGTTTAGCTACTAAACCTAAATACTCAGTTTTCACCTCCATCTTGTCGCTTAATTTTTTTTTTCTAATTTGATATCCCTGTGGATTATTCCATGTCAATGCAAATATTTAAACTCTGTTAATACTTTTAGTAAATAGCATTGAGACTCTATTTCTTAAAATACTTTCTAATTTGATATCTCTATGGATTATCCTATGTGAATGCAAATATTTAAATCCTGCTATACTTTTAGTAAAATTTTTTTCTTCTTCTAAGCATATCACTTAAACTTTGATTTTGATATAATTCAAATATTATTAAATGAATTTATTTTTTTCAAAATAGTGATTAAATTAGACTATTTTTATGGTGGAGGGTTTATGGATTTTTATCTCACTCATGAGTTTGTGATGGGCATAGCCTTTTGATAGAATGCTTTTTGAAACGAATTTACATGCAAACACTCCGAAAGTCTCATCGTAGAAGATCTCATAAACACCGGAAAAACCCTCTTTACCTAGGGAATTTACCTTTGTTGGAGATCTTTTCTATTATATTCTCAGATGGATTTTTTCGATAATTATTTGAGAAGATTCAAGGACTTTAACCTCAGATTTAATATTTATTATTGATATTTCGAATTTGATGGAATGGAGATAGAATAATTAAAATAATTTTAGAAGGAATAAAGGGTTAATGATTAAAGCAACTTTTTTAGTATTAGTATAAAGTTTGATAGATTTGAAAGGAATATGTGGAACTTTGATGTGAGAAAGGGATTAGTTAATATCAAATATGATGTTGAAGAAGTGTGAAATAGAAGTGTATAAATGCAAGATTTGCATAATAAGAAAAAGTGTGATAGGAATGTTAATTTATTGATAAGATTTAAATTAACTGTTGGTATATTGAGTTTTATTTCTATATAATTCAAGTTTTAATTTTCATATATTGAGCTACTTGTTATTGCTTACACCACATTATTAAAATAATACTAAAAATCTACATTAAGATTGAAAGTATAAAAACAAAGAATTTATTAAAGCTTGCCTATATCAAGCATGATTTTTACAATATTATAGGATTTTAAATTATAATAAATACTAAATAATCTTTATATATTTTTATCTCCAATTTCCTATGCAAACTTCACAAAAGCTTCATTTAATACCTAATCTTTCAAAAACTCATAAAAACATATAAACTCTTTATAATTACTAATATATTATATTTTATTATACTATTTCCTGAGTCCTCTCAAGCCTTTCCTTCCTCCTTCTCAAAATCTGAGCAATCAAATCATTAGCTGCAGGGGGTTTTTCTGTCTTACTAAAATTCCTCTTATGTTTTTTCCTAATATTCATTTTCAAATATTCCCTATATCTATTTTCCTCTTCAAGTTGCGTAATCGAATAATGCGAGTTCGTGCATTGCAATCTTCTTAAAATCCTTTGGTTTTCTTGGAATATTTTAAATTGCTGTTGTGTCCTCGAATGCGATCTCCCAGTTAACTTTGCAGATGATGTTCTAAAACCTTTGATTCCTGAAGGTTTTGAGTCTATATTAATCATTTTCTTCAGCAAAATCTGGTTTTCCTTGAATATTTGCATTTCCCTATCTTCTTTTATCTGTTTTTTCTTAGAGTTATTCATCACCCGGTGCGATTGTGGCCGAGACACCCTGATTGTTGGTTTAGCATTTTTTATGACCTCTTTGAACTTATCATGTCGCTGCTTCTGCATAGTTTCTTCAATCTGAGGGTTGCTAGTAAGAAAACTCCACATTTAAATATTTCATTAACTTTGGCTCCATCTATAAAGATTTTTCTATTCAAATTATCTATTAAAACTTATAATTTCGGTCTTCCTTTCACATTTATATATATAGCCTTGAGTAAACTTTGACTATATGCTTCAGGATAGTCGCTATAAATACTATCCTTTTTGATATCTTCTATTTTATCTTTAACACTTTCTGCTGTGTATTTACCTTGAAAAATCACCCCTCCTGCCCTTTGCACTCTAAGTCTTGTCATTACCCCAGCTGATGCTTCATAAATATTTCCACTATCCTTAAAAGAATCATGAATAAGTACTTGAGCTATAGGGATAACATGGTTTGGAACAAATACTTTACTGTCTAAAGGTATATAGACTAGGGTGTTGATTTTTATATGATTTTTAGCTCCTTCACGTTTAAGGGTGTTCATTAAACCTATACATGTTAAAGCGAGAACTGAGTTTGCTGAAGAGTTTTTTGTTGAGTGGAAACTGTCTGTTGTTAATAAAGTGAGCAAATGTCCTGCTTTATAATTTTTCATCCTTTTCCATATATATGAGACTATAGAAAAGAGCTCAGTGAGGAAAGGGCTGAAGTTGTCCCAAGTGATTGAGTTGAAGTCTAAAGGGTCTTGGATTGGGGAAATTATGATAAGACTGTCGATTTTTTTTAGTGTTTTGAGCTTAGACAGATACTCAGATAAGGATGAGGTTTGATAGGTACTTTTGATATAAGTATTACTGCCATAAACATAAACTTTGCCTCCTTTGGAGATTAAGTCTTCAATCATTTGAGGAGCCAGTTGAGGATCGTGGGCTATTAAAGCGATGTTTTTCCCATTAAACCTTATTTCTGGCATTAGCTCTGATTATTTATTATTACATTTAATTATTATAAGCTTTAAGACAATGAGATTTCACTTGAGCTTATAGGCTTGACTCTGGCTCCTAATAAGACTCAACAATTTTTTCATACTTTTTTCTAGTTATTTACAATCTCTACAGGATGCTCTCAAATTCAAAGGTATTTTTCTTAGTAGATTCTTCATTTCTTGAAGGGATTTTTTGTTGTTTCTCATGATTTCGATGTTTTATTTCCAGGGTGAGTCGAATTTTTCTTTGGTTTTTTTGAAAAGGAAAATTTCAGAAAACGCTAGCATGGACTAGGAAAACATCTCTTCAGTATTTGTCTACTTCTTTTCTCCTTGTGTGCATCCAAATAGTATAGTCTTTTATAGAAAAGATTTAATTATATAGTTCATCATCATTGCTAGTGTTTTCCACTTTAATACCTTGCTTTACTTTAGCTACTTTGTTTAAACTAGAGACCCTGACATGGTGAAAAATGTTTTTGTCCTCTTTTAAGTTCTTTTTCGTTAAGTTAATCCCATTTATAAAAATATATATTTTACACTTATATTTAAGAAAAAGATTATGAGTATTTAAAAGTAATTACAAACTTTGAAAATAGTTGTTTTAAAGTTTTATGAATATATGAAGGTATTTGATTAAGTTTATTTTGGAAATTTGGTAGGTGTTTTCTGAAAAAAGACTAATTTTATGATTATTTGTAATAGTGTAATTGTTTTAAGTTGAATTTTTAAATTTGAATGTAGAGCAAAATTTTATTTGAATAATAATATGATATTTAATCTAAGTTGAGTTAGTTTATTATACTTCTTTGTTTGAATTAAAAATGTATAAATAGTGATAGGTTATTTTATCTGTTATTAACTCTTATTATAATAAAAAAATTGTCTGAGATAATATAGTTTATAACTAATTTTTTATGCTTTTTTATGCTTGCAACCAAAAATTGTTTTTTTCATTCTTACTGAATATTTATCTAAATTGGCAGCACAATCTTAATTTTTAGAAAAAAATCATTGATTATAACTATACTCAAACCTTTGCTAATACTTAATCTTTGAATCCAATAATTTTTGCTTTAAAATAAAATTATATTTTTCCGTGATAAATTATAAAATTTGGATATTATGAGTTGAGACTATATCATCTTTAAAAGCTTCAATACTAAAAAATATTTAGATGAAAAAATTGCTTTATCCATAAAGCAAAAAAATTGCCTGAAAAACCAACTAAAAAAATCGTTTCATTTTTATGTACAATACAACTATAACTCTTAAAATCATTTTGTTGGGATCTAAGCTTTTTTAAATAGAGTATTATATTTTCTGCGCATAACAATCAAGATTTAATTTTTAATGTTATCCATTTTCTGATACTTAAATAATAAATCTATTTAATCTCTACCATAATCTAATATATGAGATCATATCAATATAATTCAATAATAATGGGGTGCACCGCAAGAGCTTCGTATTCGTATCGAAAAGATCCACAAATAAAAGACACTTTCCTCCCTCCAACCTTCCAAAGCGGAAGTGAAATAATTACAATAAAACCCATGAACAAATCAGCAACAATAAAATCCCAAAGCGACACACTAAAAACAGATTTTCTCTCAGAAAATATAATAATAAGGCCTCTTCTCCACAAAGATATAGACTTCATCCTCCGGGTACTTGACAAGCATTTCCTCTTCAAAAATCTTGACGAAGATATAAAATCTCAAATAATCCGAAGCATGAAATTCTTCAAAATACCTCCAAACAAAGCCATTTTCAATCAAGGGGAATCTGGATGCTACCTTTTCATAGTTATCCGGGGCGAAGTTGACATCCAAGTAAACAACAAAAGTGTTGGAAAAATTCTCAAAGGTGGAATAATAGGAGAAGTTGCTGTTATGCACAATATAACAAGGTCAGCTTCAGCTTACTCAATTAACAACGTTGAACTCTGGGGATTAGAACGCGATTTATTTAAAAAAGCGTTAAGAACTATAGCTTTAAAGCTTTATTATGAGAACAAAATTTTACTAGAAAAATGTGACCTTTTTGCATATTTGGACACGAAAATAAGAAGTAAAATTCTTGAAGTGCTGATAACACAAAATTTCACAAATGATGTAATTGTTAGAGAAGGTGAACCTGGTGGAAATGCTTTTATAGTAAAAAAAGGAATTGTTAAGCTGAGTGTTGCTGGACATTATATTAAAGAAATATCTGAAGGAGGTTATTTTGGTGAACAATCTCTTTTAAATGATAACACAAGGACTGCCACTATAACTGCTGTTGATAAAGTGACGTTATTAAGCGTAGGCCATAGGGAGTTACAAGCTATTTTTGGATATGAGTATATGAAATTTACATATCGAAATAGTATAAAAATCAGTATTGAGCATGATCAATTTTTCAATCGTTTAACAGAATCTCAGAGACTCTTAGTACTAAATTCAACTGAAAATAAAAAGTTTAAAGATAAAGAAATTATAATCAAAAAAAAAAAAATCGTAAAGAAAATCACGTTTATTATAAAAGGAAAAGTTTTGAAAAATAATGAAGAATTAGATAAGTATGCATGCATTGGAAGCTCGATTTTAGCTGGTGTTAATGCTTTTAATGAAGATTATATAGCAAGTGGGGTTGTAGAATGTGCAGAAATATCTAAAGCAAAAATTGAAGAAATTTTTGGAGGGAGTTTTTCACAGATAGTCCATGAGAACGAATTGATAAAAATATTAAGTGGAATACCATTACTTTCAAGTTTGACTGAGAATTTATTAAGAGAGATTGCTAGGAGCACAAAGACTGAGAAGTATGAAGATGATGAGGTTATATGTAGTGAAGGGACTAAAGCTAGTGAAATGTTTCTGATTCATAAAGGAGAAGTTGTGATTAGCATTAATGAGCAATATGTGAGAACACTGATTAAAGGGTCTTATTTTGGCGAAAGGGCTTTGCTGTTAAATGAGCCTAGAAGCGCAACAGCGGTGTCTAAAGGTCAATGCGAGGTTTTTATATTAACAAGACAAATATTTGACTCGGCTATTGATGTGCATATAAAAAACCAGTTGCTTTATAGGATGAATCTACAAGATTTTTCAATAGAATTGCAGGACCTGTCAATTGTCAGGACTATAGGCAAAGGCATGTTTGGAATAGTCTTCCTTGTTGCGCATAGGCAAACAAAATTCTTGTATGCATTAAAAACTATCTCCCACAAGACTATAAAAGATCTTAAAATCAAAAAAAATATACTCAAAAGCCAGGAAGTGTTACTACAAATCGACTGCTCACTTATTATGAAACTTATTAAAGTTTTGACTGATGATGACAGGGTGTATTATTTGATGGAATATGTTCAAGGTGCTACTTTATATCAGGTTATGAAGGATGTAAAGCCTTTTACTTATTCGCAAGTTATGTTTTTTATGGCTAATATGATTTTAATCCTCAAGCATTTGCATTGTAGAGATCTTGTGCATAGGGTTTTTCATAGTAACTATATAAATTTATTTGATTTTTATAGGGTTTTATATGCANCTTTTACTTATTCGCAAGTTATGTTTTTTATGGCTAATATGATTTTAATCCTCAAGCATTTGCATTGTAGAGATCTTGTGCATAGGGATTTGAAGCCTGAAAATATTATTGTAGACACACAAGGATATTTGAAACTAGTAGATTTTGATACAGCTTGCAAGGTTAAAGATAGAGCTTATACACTAGCTGGAACTCCACATTACTTAGCTCCAGAAATGCTTAAAGGTCAAGGATATGGGATAACTGTTGATTATTGGAGCCTTGGGGTTATTTTGTATGAAATGATATATGATTGTATGCCATTTGGAGAGTATTCTGATGAGCCTTTAGAAATCTATAATCAAATATTAGAAGGGCATATTGAATTTAGAAATAAGCATAAAAGCTATGAAAAACTTATAAAAATGCTTTTAGAACCAAAGCCTGGACTGAGAGCTGATTATTTGAAACTTATGGAATGCGAGTATTTTACTGATACAAAATGGGATTTGATACTTTTTAAGAAAATAATCCCCGACTATATCCCAACAGTTACAAATGCTGATGAAAAACTTGACAGTTTGGTAAGTTTTTCATATAAACAGATTGTAGAAGAAGAACAAAGCAAACTTAAAGAAGCTAATAATTAGTCCAAAATATCTAAACTAATAGTTTTTGAATCAGTTGTGGCAAGAAATTCACCGATGCGTTTTCGATTCTTTTTTGCCAAGCTTCTTTAGAAATTTCTTCAGTAAGCCTATCTCCACGAACACGGATAGGATTAGCAAATACATATTCTCCATCATAAATTTCGAGTTTCAAATTTTGTGCGATCGCATACATTTCTTCCTTAACCCTCTCATTCAATTTCGGGTGGAAATACACAACCTTGAATAAATCCATATCAAAATTATTCCCACGCTCATTGATAATATTTTTCAATTTCAAAAATAACTTGTTAAGTCCAGTTTCATTTAATTCATCATATTCGATATCAAATTGATTTTTCAAGATTACTTTCGCCCTTTCAGCAATTTCACTTTTTTTATATTCGAAAATCTGTTTATCAGGCAAAGCGAACTTTCCATCAGGGATTGTGAGGCGATTTTTTCTTTCTGCAACTTTCCTTCTCCACCACTGTTTAACGAATCTTAGTTTGAAATCACAGCCTTTAGCTTCTTCCATAAGGTCTTTAAAGCTTCCAGTGTCCATTCTCCAATATACAAGTTCCATAAACGATTTATTTTGATGGTATCCATAGAGTTTCAAAAAGTCCTCCTTATCTTTTTCACTTAAATCACTAGCCTTACGCCATAAATACTCATCCATTGCTGCATTTTGCCACCAGAGGCCTTTGTTTTTCCATAAAGGCTTAAGTTTTGAACCTCCAGTTGGGTCAACTGGTATACCCCAGTCTTTAAGATCTTTTTGTTCGATGATATTAAATTCAAGTCTTCTTATGAGATAATCATCAATAAAGTGACTAAGTTCAAAAAGATATTCATTTAATGAGTATTCTTTGAATTCCTCCGGGCTAATTACTTTATGTAAACCTTCATATACTAATTTATCTTCATCAGGAAGGTCTGAAAATTTAAGTGAGGTAATGTTATATGGGACCATAACTGATCCTGCTTCATTTATGCTAGCAACTTTAAGAGCATCTTTATATTCTGAGAGATATTCAGATTCAATTTGACTTAAAGGTGTGTTATTGTGGAGCTTTAAAAGCACACGCATTTTCAGGAGGTTTGCTTCAGCTTTTCTTTTTTTAAAATTCAAAAAGTCTTTATCATTATCGAATTTCATGAAGTCTGGGTCTTCCCTTATATCAAAAACTCTCTTTCTCAAAGTTCTGAAGTCGGCCTTATACGCGAAACTCTGTCTGAAAATTGGGTTCATATATATCCCTTCTTCAGGGTCATTCATATCAATCGCTTCTCTTGTATTAGTATATTTCCATATAGCTTCTTTATTATACTGAAGCTTTTCCATAATATCAAGCTCTCTTTTCTTATTAACTGCTTTAATATTCTTCAAAGTCTTATCAAATAATTCCTTTTTCAAAGTTTCCTTAGCATAAACTTCTCTATAAAACTTCGCATAATGATCAGTATCCTCTCTAGTTTTAATCTGATTATGTAAAAACTCTGTATAAGCTACAGGGTCTCTTTTCAATATCAATCTAACTGCTTCAGCTGGATTCAAATGGTCCTTCATAACTTCTTCTAAGATCTTCATTCCTAATATTTTCTCTATAATAGCCTTATCAGAAAAATTTCTTTTAAGTTCATATTTCAAATTGTTTAAAAATGCTTTGATTTTAGTTTCTTTTTTGATATGTTCATTTAAAGAATTAGTTTTATGAATTGGATAAGGAAGGCATCCGATTTGTTGGCGACGGTGGATGAAGAAAAAGTTGTTGAAAAGGTCATCTTCATATAAAGACATATCAGTGTGCATAGGAAATCCTGCTGTTATTTCAAGAGCCCAGTCTCTATAATGGAAATAATCGCTAAGCATAAGAAATCCTTGATTGATAACTTCATCTGTGATGTCAGGCGTGGCTATTGATTTAGGTGAAGGAAGATGCATGTTAAGTCTATAAGCAGTCCAGAAGTCTGTTTTGATTTCCTGAGGGACTTCAATTTCATCATTGATTTTCTTTATAAGGTCTAAAAAGCTCTTTTCATTTGATTGTTCTTGGGCTAGAGTGTTAAGGGTTTTCTGCCCTTCTTTACTTAATTCTTTATACCTATGGTAGCATTTGAAAAGCTGGAGTTTAATCTCTTCAAGGCCTTGCTTGTAACTTGACTGAGTAGTTTTTGTCCTTGCTAGCGACTGAACTTTATAAGCTCCAAGAATCTCTTCAAGCATGACAACTGCTGCATTTTCTTTGTGAATCGGGTCATACTCTTCTCTCATGAGCTTAACGAACTCTGATGAAAAGTGGTCGAACTTTTCTAAATGATTTTTCGGGAGACCGATAAACTGTGCTACGTAGTCATTTAAACATTCAAAGGAGTTCACATTTATATGTGGAGTAAATGGGTCTACTGTAAAAATCTGATACATTGGCACAGGGAGGATTCTAGTGTTCATAAATTTGCAGATTCGGGATTTCATCTCCATATTCCCTAAAACATGTTTTTCATATACCCCATCATCAGCTAAAAGAAACATATACACTTTATGCCCACTCATAGCAATCAAGTCATCACATTTAAAAAGTGGCTGTTTATCTGTTTCTCTAAGCTTCTTATGAATCCTTGTCGCTTCTTCTTCAGGTAGTGTTTGTGTCATAAGAAATCTTCCTGTTTTGTGGAGTAACGGTTTGAGTGGATTATAATAATTTGCTATCCCATGAGACATCAATGTCAATCCATAAGTTTTAGCTGATATAATAGTCTGATTTAGAATAGATTCTGGGATTTTAAGCTCATGTTCAAAACACAAGACAACTTCTCTGAAGAATTCATTATCAGCTTTGTTTAATGTTAAAAGCTCAAAATTGTTCAGCAATTCAAAATTTTTTTTAAACTCTGGCATAGCGTGAAGACCAAAAAGACACTGGCTCCAGATAACTCTTATAAGCATAGGGAAACCGATATCTTCTAATTCAGAATGCCTTCCTAAGATCTTTAAAAGCACTTCAGCAGCTTCAGGGTTTCTAAAAGCTAGCCCAAGTCCAGTTATTCCTCCAGCCAGGATATCGATATCAGTAATATCATCTTTAAGTTCTTGGATTCTTTTTGAAAGGTTCGAAAAAAGTTCTTCGTCAGCAACATGAGCACTTCCGAATCCATACAACATGTTGCAAGCTGATGAAAGGTCAGCATTTTTAGCACATTCTCTAGCTAAAGGTAAGACATCAACAAGAAACTTTTTAGAATGAATCCACACATTTGTATATGGCAAGTCTATTAGCAAGTGGTTTTTCTCTTCAAGGGGATGTGAAGATGGCTTTGCTCGTCTTCCCCAGCCAGTATTAGGATAGTCCTGTTGCTTAGCACAAGCTGTTTCTAAATGCATAAGTTTACTTAAACCAATAGAAAAAGTTCCTAAGACTGCTGCATTTACAGTGTTAGGATTAGGGACAATTGGCTTTTCAATATCTGGTATATCATATTGAGAAAACTCTTTTGTAGCCTCATACAAAGTGTCTACCATTGGAATTGCAAGATATGGGAAGTAATCTTTAACAATTATCGTAAAAGTCTTTTCAGCTCTTTGCATAAGCTTTTCCAGATTTTCGAAATTCTCAGCATCTTCAAGTTCATAAGGATTTAGTATTCCAGCTTTAACTAAGACTTCTTGTAAGTGATATAGACCTAAAGTTACTGCGTCATTATTTTTAAGAAAGTCGTAAGTTTGATGAGCTGAGACTAATAAATAATACTGCTCGGTTATATTAGCTATAGCTGAAGCAAAATTTTTTTGTAAATATTTTATATCATGAATCGATTCTGTGAAATTCTCTATTTCCTTGAGGATTGGTTCTGGATCTTGTTTGCCTCGAGCTTTCCATTCTAATAAAGTACTCACATGACTTTTGAATTCTTCTGAGTCTTGGAAGCCTGAATATATATGATGTTTATATATTTGCCTTACGGGAGGCTCATGTGGCATCTCAATTTGTTTTCGTATCGCATCAAGCATTTTCTTAACTATTTCTGTATCTTTGTACCCGATGTCAGCTAGGGCAATAGACACTCTGGCTAGATAAAGAGGAGGGATGAATTCTTTGCCATCAAGCGCTAAGCTTAAGTCTTTCATCACTTGTTGAAATTGCCAATTGCTCGGAAGCTCCTTTACTCCAAGATCTGAGTATGGGTTTATATCAGATGCTTTTAGAATTTTACCCATGTATTCCAAACAGTCAACTATCAGCTGTGAGGAATAGTCTTCGCGGCATTTATAGTAAAGTAAAAGGATGTCTCTGACAGGCTCTTTGCTAGCTAGAGCGATTCGTTTGAGCTTTTCTTCAGTGAAGAATTGCTTTTGTTGGTCTTCAGCATGAAGCTTTTCAAGCTTGGCCATATGCTTAGAAAACTCAAAAAACTTGATTTGCTTTTCAAACACTGTCTCTTCGCTCTTGAGAGTCTCGTAGAGACTTCGTGTGTATACACTCTGGAACCTACGAATAAGCATTTATTAGCTAACCATTAGTTATGGGCTTATGTCTTTTTATTCATCATTTGATTAATAGCAAACACTAAGTTTATTATATGGGGAGTTCTCACTATAATGAGTTTGCTTTCAGTATCTTTGGTCAAACTTTGATTTTATGGTTGTACCTGGATGAATCAGTTCGGAAATCTGTTTGAGCCTAGTAAAATTAATGCCCAATGGCTTGCTTGATATGTCTTGAGGCTGTCCAACGATTTCTCTGATATCTTTTATATGAAAATGGTGAAATTTGTGTTAATTTAAAATATGATTTTTTTGAACTCCAAAGCTTAATTCATTTAACTTTTTCACCTGATTTTATTTTCTATACCTTCAGCAAGTAATTCTAAAATAATATTAACTAGATATTTAAAACATCAGCCAAAAATTGTATTTCCCGCTGTTTCAGCATACTTTGGCTAATTTTGAAGTAAAATGGTCGTTAACTTCATAATCAGAATATTTTCTAAAAATATATTATAGTTTAAACTTTGTAAATTCAATGAAAAGAACACAATAAGGCAGATTCTATACAAAAAGTCAACCTTTAATTGATAAGCATTTTAGTTTTGGTTTCATAGTCGCATAAATACTACTTTAGCATAATAGATTCATTGCCTTTTAAGTCAAAAATCTTAGAGGGTTATCTCTAGTTTTTGATCACTTTTTCCTGCTGTTGATAAGATTTAGTACTTATATTATAATTGAAATGCTATGGCTTGGAGATTTTGCCAATTAAGTTTTACTATTGGAGAATTTTGTGTATAAAGGGTTAGGATATCTTCAGAGACTAAGGCTGAGAAGTCACTGAGTATATTTTAGATGGAGGAGATGCTCAGTGAAGCAAAAACACAATCGACTGCATATTTAAAAGTAAAAACATTCTTAAAATTTCTGTCTTTATTTAATAATGATTATATCAACAAATTACTACAGTGGCTAAAAAGGAAATATTTTTAATATAATACATTTTTTTCTAAGAAAACATTATAAAATAATTTAAATTCTCCTAGTCTGAATTAAGATGTAAGATTTCAAAAAGAATGTCAAAAAGATTTGAAGATGGGCAAAGTAATTTTCCTCATTGATTTAAAAAATTGGTGGATTATTTCATAATAAATATAGTGTTGTGAATTTAAAAGAATTGAAATCGGTTTGAACAGGAGGAGAGGATGATGTGAAGATTTTCAAATAAAGAAAATTGGCTAAGAAACTAATAGCATATAAATACTTGGGAGAAATATGTAATATTTATATCATTATATATTATAGGCATATTAGTAAATATCAATTTATTTTAATCTAAGCAAATAAATTTAGTATATAGCATCTTGATTATTATATAATAAATCTAATTACTTTTTAGGTTCTTCTATTTCTCTTACAAGGTAGGTTCATTTTAGTCAAAATCTCCGCAGCTAGTGTATCTGTTGGTGACTGTGCTTCTTTAACTACATTATTTTTATTGTATTGTTCAAAATAACTAAGGCATTTCTGAAGTGTAAATATGTTTTGGTTCTTGTAAAATATTGGAGATTGAATAAAAGGTAATGGCCCAATAGGCTGCTGAAAAGACTTAATAGGTGTCGGGATAATAATCTCAGGCTGAGTTATCTCTATTTTTTCAGGCTTAATCTTATTCACTCTTTTTTCAGCCTTTTTTTTCATAGCAACTGGCTTTTTAACTTGACCAAACATACTCCAGTCCATCCTCACAACAACCAACTCACTATCAACTTCTAAATTCATAGGTAAAACATTAGTCGGGTCCAAATTCTTCGCTCTATTAAATGCTGACTCACTTTCACATTGACCTACTTTTGAATATATCACAGCTAAATTATACCAAATCTCAGGAATATGCTGATTAAAGCTCGCAGCTTTCAAATAAGCTAAAAAAGCATCAGAAAAGTTTTTGCATTTCATCCACAAATACCCTAAAGAGCTTAGATAATACTCTTGATTCCCATAACTTGATATTAATACTTGGAGGATTTTAAAAGCTTCATCATAATGCCCACACGCTATATAATATTGTGATTTTAAGTATTTGCATTCAAAAGAGCTTTGTGTGTTTTCTTCATATTGAGCATTAAGAGTTTCGATTTTGTCTAATAAACTTTCATAATTCCCTTGGAGGATTTTCCCCCAAATATCACAAATTAATGATATTTCGCAATTAATAGCTCCAACTTGGTTGTAGCATTCTATAGCTTTGGTTGTGAGATTTAATTGCTCATAACAAAATCCAATTTTGCATATGAGCTTTGGCAGACGGTCTTGAGGAATTTCTGATGAAGTATCAGTAAAGTATTCAATAGCTTGTTGATACTCCCTTATGCTTACAAGGCAGTCTAAAGTTTTTATATGAAGAAAATATTTTACGGTCCTTGATGAGTCTTCTTGCTGACGAGCTAGTTTATAAGCTTCAATTGCATTTTTGTATTTGCATGTTTTTTGGTATTTTATTCCTATAATGTACCATAGAAAGAAGGATTTGCTTTGTGAAATTTGTTTGGCAGCTGTGTCTAGTATTTGATGAGCTTTATTGTAATCCCCTTCTAGTAAGACACAAGCTGCTAAGGCTAATAATGATTCTAAATTGTTTGATGATTTGTATTGTTCCTCATAATAAGAAGTATTTGCCACTAAGTCCTC
Organism: Stentor coeruleus; assembly: GCA_001970955.1. NCBI lineage: Eukaryota > Ciliophora > Heterotrichea > Heterotrichida > Stentoridae > Stentor > Stentor coeruleus. The sequence goes on from MPUH01000379.1 coordinate 48,979, forward strand.
TTTGATTAGATTTAGGTCATCTGAAAGTGCTATGATTAGATCGTAGATGGTGTAGTATCTCTTTGACATATTATATATTAAAGCTGAAAAGATAATAGATTTTAAGTTCGTGCTGAAAAATAAATATGATTAAGGGTTGGAGATTGGTGTTGGCTAAGAGTGGGTATATTTAGTGGAAACTGGATTATTGGGATTTGTGGTGAATATGGATTTTATGATATATAATATAAAGATGGTGATTTGTGAGAAATATTTTAAAGCTGAGCTTTTTGAAAGTTTTATTAGTATTTTGAAGTACAGATAAAATTACATTTCATATTATAATTTATAGCTATATAATTTACTTTAAAGATTTCCTGATTTTCATTACAAATTTATCATATAAATCAAGAATATGCTAAACAAAACTTAAATTAATTATTCTTTAAGCAAGCATATGCTAGTGTTTTCTTTCGCCTACCCTATTTCTAAAATAAATATTCAAATAAAAAAAACCTTTATAATTCATTTAATTCCGTATATTCTTCACATAAAACCAAACATATCTAATCNCTTTCTTTCGCCTACCTTATTTCTAAAATAAATATTCAAATAAAAAAACCTTTATAATTCATTTAATTCCGTATATTCTTCACATAAAACCAAACATATCTAATCATCCTAAATCATAGAATTACTGAAAGTACAAAAAGCCTATCTTTAAATCCTATCTAGAATACACAGCAAGTTTCGCAGACAATCTTCCTCGGTTCATCAAAATGGATCTTAGACTGCTCTCCATCTTGATAATACAAATTAATATCATGCTCCAGCCTATTCAATATCATAATCCTGTCCTTAAGATTAATGATCTTAACTTCGCATTCTAATTGCTTACTTGTAAGTGGATGCAAAGAATTCTGAACATCTAACAATAAATCATAAGTATCATACCCCGATTCAGTGAAAAGTCCAAACAAATGACTGAGTTCTAAGCTTTCAAGCCACTCCAAAAGTCCAGGAGAAGAGAAATTCTTAGTCCCATTTGATACATTACAGCATTTGAAAATCCCAACACTTTTTTCTCTGATATGCTTTTTGATATTGATTTCATTACTAAGTCCAGCTTCTTCTTCAAGCTTTATAATCATATAACGCCTATGTCCAGGCTTAGTAATCCCAATATCTTTAAGATCTCTATCAGATATCGGCATAGGTCCATTCATTTGTGAGATCATAACCTTTATATCATCATAGCCTGCTTCTACTAGAAGTTCATAATAATCTTCTAAATGATACTTTTCAAGCCAATTGTATATAGGATAAAGCTGACAAGTCATACTACTTTTTTCAGCAACTGGACTTACAAGGCTGCATTTTAATGCTTGGGCTTTACCTTCAGTGTTTTTATCATTTTCTCCATTTTCGCTAACGATATATGTTGTAACTTCACCAATAGGACTTGGTATGTCTAATGATTCTAAGGAAATCCTTGTGAACTGTCTGAGGATATTTGAAATTTCTATGCTTGTGCATAGGTCCATAGCATTTTTCCCTTGTTTATCTCTTAAACTTGAATCTGCACCATATTGCAACATAGTTTTTACGCAGTCTGCATGCCCGCAATCTACTGCATAATGCAAAGGCGTCCTTCCAAACTGTATGTTTTATACCATATAATTGTGTAAATTAGGGTCACCTGCACTTTTTAATATAAGTTCAACCATTTTCAAATCTCCTCTGAATGCCGCATGATGCAAAGGACTGTCTCCATCATTTTGTTGATAGTTCGGGTTTGCTTTATTTTTAAGTAGAAGCTCAGCCATTGAATATAATGAATTGTCTGCTGCTTGATGCAGAGGGGTTTCACCGAGGTTGTTGGGGATATTTGGGTCTGCACCTTGTTTTAGTAAATATTCAGTTGCTTCAAAATGCCCGCATATTACTGTTCGATAAAGAGGACACCAGCCTAGCTATGTAAAGTTTACCCCTGAGTCTTTTTCGTTTATTTTTGAAGGACAGGATTGATGAGCTTGTTTTATTGATGATAAGTCACCCATACGGCATGCTGTCTGCAAGTCTATGCTTGTATATGGATTTGCCATTTAGTGTTTTTATATATATTTATCTTCGACTGAGGGAGGTTATTAATAGTTAGATGAAATCAGGTTATTTGTGTTGAAAAATAATTTTCTATCAAATTTTTATATGTTTGATAGTATGGTTTGAAATGAAATTTCCCTCTAAAAATTAAGTCCATGATTTTCAAAGCACTATCTAGGAGATTTGTTACAGCTGTGGGTAATCTGTGCAGGGAACAGAAGTTTATTGAGAATGGACTTAGAGGAGTTTACGCTCCTTATCGAAGCTATTCTCAGAATCTACCCCGTGGGACTTTTGTTTCATCATACCGTGAGATTTCTAACACAGAAATCAAAGACTTTCTTATGAGAATTGGCCTTGAGTATAAAGAAACAGGTAATGGGTTCACTGCAAGATATTGTCCTTTATGTCCTAAACCCCACTATGAGGAAAGAACAAATTTGTATACTTTGGGTTTTAAGGCTAATAGTGGGATCTTTCATTGCTTTAGATGTGGAGTTAGCGGCTCATGGTATGATTTCAAGAACCTTGTCACTGGTTCTAGTATCCAAATCGAGTCTCTAAAGCAGGAAGAACTCGCTTTTCCATCAGTCGAAGAGCATAATCACAGAGTCGCTAATCTCAAAGAAGAAAAGTACCCAGATATCCTCAATTACCTAACAGAAGTGCGAGGGCTCAGAAAGGAAACCTTAGAAAAATACAATGTCGGCATCGGGATGAAAATTTTCAGGAATTTAGAAAACGAAGAAAATGTTGAACTCCCTTGTGCTTTTTTTCCAATGCACTATTCAAAGCACAGTGAAAATGTACTAGCAAGAATTAAAATCCGAGCAATATACAAAGAAAACAAGCACCACATGAAAATGCACCCTCCTGGAGGAGGTTTTGGTTTCTTTGGCTTAGCAATTGTCCCCCCAGGCATAAAAACTTTAGTAATTACTGAAGGAGAATATGATGCTTTGGCAGTCCATCAATCTACAGGTCTCTATGCTGTATCTTTACCAAATGGAGCTTCTCATTTGCCTATGCAAATGCTCCCATGGCTCGAACAGTTCCAGAAAATCTATCTTTGGCTTGATGATGATCTTGCTGGTCGAGAATCCGCAGTTAAATTCGCTAAGAAACTTGGTCTTAAAAGGACTTTCATAGTAAAAACCAAAGATCAAGATGGTAATGGACCTAAAGATGCAAATGAAGCTATGTTGACTTCATCAAATGAAACAATGAAAAAATACATAATAGAAGCTAAGCCAATAGCTGAAGAAAATATCACAACGTTTAGAGAACTACGAGATGAAGTGTATAAGAAAATACTTAAACATCAAGATGAATCAGGACTAATGTCTAAGAGTTTTGACTGGTACAACCAAAAAACAAAAGGCTTTAGAAAAGGAGAGCTGACAATATTAACAGGAGGTACAGGCTCAGGGAAAACAACACTACTTTCTCAGCTATCACTAGACTTCTGTTCACAAGGGATTCCAACTTTATGGGGTAGCTTTGAGATAAAGAACGAAATCCTACTAAAAAAGCTTCTTATGCAATATGCGAAAATGGATTTGACCAAAAAGCCTGAACTTTTTAACGAATTTGCTGACTCGTTTCAAGACCTCCCCCTTTATTTGCTTAAGTTTTTCGGGTCAACTGATGCAGATAAAATACTTGATACTATGGACTTTGCCACTTATGCTTATGATATCAGTCATATTGTCGTTGATAACCTACAGTTTATGCTTAGTGGTCAAGCTTTAGGGATGAATAAATTTGATTTGCAAGACTCAGTGATTTCAAAGTTTAGGAATTTTGCTACGGATAAAAATGTACATTTGACGCTGGTTATACATCCTAAGAAGACAGATGATGAATTAGATTTGAATATTGCTAGTGTATTTGGTAGTGCTAAAGCAACACAGGAAGCAGATAATATCTATGTTTTACAGAACAGGCATAAATATAGGTTGATAGATGTGAGGAAAAATAGGTTTGACGGAGAGGTTGGAAGAGTCGGATTGGGGTTTGATAAAGAGACGCAGAGCTTTTTTGAACTTACTACCCAGGAAATCACTGAGCTTAGGAGCAACCCAGAGGCGAATATTAATGAAATAATCAAAAGTAAGAGGCTTTAGTTATAAAATGATTTATATTGTTAGTTTTTGTGAACATAATAAAGAAACTCATATTAATTCATAAGAAATTCAACTGAAATCCATATAAACTACCTATAGCAAACCTATAAATCCTAATATGATTTTATTATCGCATTTAAAAGCTTATACTAATAATTTCAACGCTTTCAAATACTTTCAGAAATTTCATACACAAATCGACAAGCTTTCATTCAAATAATCCAAGTCACACATACTTTTTATCTTCCATAACTAAATATGATTTGTTGGCTTATTAATAAATGGCTAAGCTAGAAAGTTACTCAAATCTCACTAAACTTCAAGAAGACATGTGGAAAAAGAACTTCTGCTTTGGCCAAGAACTTGCTTTAAGTCTTTATGCAAAAGCTGACGAGCTATCATTTAAGTCTACCTTCACACAAAAGACCCGATCTAGGAATTCATGTGTAGGGTGGGCGTATTTCCAATATAAATCAGGACAATTCTTATTCAAGCATCAGGCTGGAAGCTCTTCTCTCCAGAAAACAACAACTGAATTTGTCCCAGACAAACTCAAAGACCTAAAGCTCAAAGCTGAACTAGAGAACAATGTCAACGACAAAGTTGATAAGAAAACAATCTCAGCAGAGTACACCCATCAAAAGCACAAAACTAAACTAGCTGTTGTGAATTTTAATGATCTTAAGTTTAGCACTGTTTTTGGAGCTAATGGCCTTGGATGTGGCTTAGATTTGACTTATGACCTTGCTAAAACCAGACTTACAGGATACAATAGTGCTTTTTGGTACTTTAAAGATGCATTAAGAGGTGTGCTTAAGCATGTGAGTACTAATAAAGAAGCTTTAAGCCGTGGAGATATTGTTGCTTCTGTTCATTATACAAGAGATTGCGGATTACAAGTTGGAAGCGCTGTAACAGTTAAAGCTGCTGGAGGGTATGGAGCTCAGGTTGCTTTGCAGAAGAATTTTGATGGAAGAATTCTTAAAGCTAGAGTCAATGAAGCTGGAGAATTGGCTTTTGCTGTGAGAACTAAGATTAACCCTTCGATTACAGTGGTTACTGCTATTAAGTCTGAGGTTTTCGATATGGGCAGCTCGTTTGGTTTCGGGATACGCTTAAAACTTAACCAGTAGGATTTAAATTGAAATGGTTTGATTTAGGTTTATACAGGTAATAAAGATAGGGTTTGATATTAAAAGGTTAGATTTTTATGACTATTCAGAAAGGGTTAGATGCTTATGTAAAAATATGTGCCTGGAGGATTAATTTAGTAAGTTTTAGTGTAAGGATTAACATGAGGATTTTATTTTATTGAGTTTATATGAAGTATATAGAGCACATACACTTTATATGATTATTATTTTTCAAATAAAAATTATCTATTTCACATATATTACATTAAATGCTTCATTAAAATAATTATGCTGTCTAAAAATCACAAATACTCTATAAAAACATGACTACATATAAATATCATTCTTAACAATTTAAAACTAACCATCTTCTATTTTGATATCATATCTTGTATTAGATCCATACTTTAAAAGATCAGCATTTTACTCTTTTCAGGTAACTCAAACGATAAATTCTCCACAAATCCATTAATCGTGTTACTAAAACTCTCAAGTACCCAACTGCTTATAAGAATTCGAATTAAGCATTACAACCTCATGTAAATCATCACCAAGAAACAAAGCTCTAAACATCAGGGTTATAAGCTGAAAATGCTTCTCTGAATTATGCCTAAGCTTACCAACCCCTCTTTCCATAATATATTTTCCAGTAATATCACATCATCATCTAAATTATGAGCTAATTTATTTTTAAAAATATTCCAATAAGTGAAATTGTTCGATTTTTCGCCCCAATTTTCGCAACTTTAGCACATAAAATCCCCCAAATTTGGAGCTTTTACACTCGATAACTTCAAAATACCCTAAAAGGAAATTCAACTTGCATTGATAACTTTCATTTGCACTCTAAAACTTTCTATAATATAATTTTAAATATTATTTTTTACAACTAGGTTAACAAATTTTCCTATACACAAAGCTGCAGCTGCACGAACTTTAGCAATTCTATCTTCAGCTGATACTAGGATTATAGAGACAAATTCATTAATAACAAATGTAAGGTCCAATACTTATTCTTTTGATTTCTCGGCAACAGCAAATCTGACCCTCCAGTTTGGGGCGAATTTTCTGAGGAGTTTTATGAATTTGATAAAAGGCAAGCATTTTTAGGGAGGATTACAAAAAGGAATTTGCTCAGAGATCCTAAAGCAATTTGCTTACTTATAGCACTTTCACTGAAAATCCCTTCATATAAGTCTGAGAGTACTTCAGTGGCTAGTTCAGATTTAAGCACTTTCCCAATTTCATGTACCTTTTCCACGCTATATTCTGAGTTATTTAATATAGTTAGCTTCAGGATTCATTTTGTAGCTGGTCCATTTATATCATCTTTGTCTAGAAAAGATCTTTCACCGATTATGCAAGTATTTGAAGGGAACTCAAGTTCAGTATTTTTTGGTTTTAACATATATATGAATTTATGATTATATTTTTTTTTAGGTGGTATAGGTGAGGAAGATTTGCAAATGAGTTTAAGGATATAAGGAGCTTGGGTATATTTAGGAAGAGCTTATATGAAATTTATATTTGATTGATTTAAGATTTATAAGTTTTGTAAGGCTGAGCCATTAGGATCAAATTTATAATTATTCTTATAACTAATTAAATATTGATAAACAATCATTTTATCATTATTCTTATCATCTTTCAAGTTAACTTCATAAATCGCATTTCCATATTCGAAATCTCGTACTTTTCAATTTTCTATAGATTACCCTTAATAACTCTAATCTTTTCGTTTTATGCAAACAAAATTTAGTTGATTCTTTCATGCGGAACTTACAAGCGATATCTGCTAAAAATTAAATAATGCTATAAACAAAATGGGAAATCAATCCACTCATCAAGACAGTTTGACAAGTTTAATAGAAAACCAAGATTTGATCTCAGCAGTAAAACTCCTCCAAAGCGGTGCTGACCCAAATGAGCTGAATTCAAAAGGAAAATCTTGCTTACGTTTAGCTCTAGAGCAAGGAAATTCACAAATTTATCGTATTTTACATCAAATCGGAGGTGAAATCATTCCTCCTCTAAATGAAGAAACTCCACTGCACTATGCTGTAAGACAAGGCCATAATAAGCTCGTTCGAATGTTCCTTCGCAATACAAAAGCTTTTCCGAATTATAAAAATGCTAAAAACAACGAAAGTAAGACTCCGTTACACCTAGCTGCAATGCTGGGGCATTCAGAAATAGTAGCTTTGCTTCTAAAATACAATGCTCAAGCAGATTCTAAGGACCTTTATGGTAAAACTCCAAGGGATTTAGCATTAGAAAGTGATTGTCCACAGCTTAATGAGATTTTAGAGCTTTTGGGTAGTGAAGAGCTCATAGTCCGAACTCCAAACCCTGGGAAAGAGTCTAAGGAAAATCCTCATATGAGAAGGATTTCATCTAAAAGTACGTATTTTTCCTCTTTAGTTGATAGTGAAAACAACATGCTAGCCCTTGAGGCAGCTTTGAAAGACTCATTAATACCATTAATTCCTAGCGAAGAAGTTAAGTTTTTAGAAGTCATTAATCGAGGAAGCTCTTGTGTTGTGTACAGAGGCATGTGGCGTGGAACAGAAATTGCTATAAAGCAGTTTAAAATCGAATATTCAACTTCAGTAAAAGAACTTGAAAAGTTTATTAAGGAAATGCAGGTTTTATCACAAATCCGACATCCGAATTTGATTTTGTTAATGGGTGTTTGTATTGATCAACCAAACTTGTGTTTGATTTCTGAATTGGTGCCGAATTGCTCTTTGTTCCAAGCTATACATAAGTCCCAGAAATCCTTGAATATTGAAAATAGGTTTAAAATTGCTATACAAATCACACAGGGATTAGTTTATTTGCATAGTAACAACCCTCCGATAATACATAGGGATTTGAAGCCTGAAAACTGCTTGGTAAGGTCTATTTAGTTAGACGATAGTTTTAATATAAAAATTGCAGATTTCGGCCTAGCAAGGCCATTGACTAGATTTACTGGTGAAGAAGTTCAGACAACAGTGTGCATTGGAACAACTAGGTTTATGGCTCCTGAACTTTTTGATAAGAATAAGAAGAAAGCTATTGGAATTGGAGTTGATATTTGGGCTTTAGGGTGTATTTTTATTGAGGTTTTTAGTGGGAAAAGGCCTTGGTCACATATTTCTTCAACTGATGTTAATTGTATTTACTATGAACTTTTTAATAAAAAGCCTATACCGATACCTACTTGCATCCCTGAATCGGTTAGGAAAATTATTGCTAGGGCTTGTGATTATTATCCACCAAACAGACCAACTTCTGCTAGTATTTTGCAAGAACTTATTGTCTGTAAAAATCAATTTGTGTAGATGTCTTAGTTTTTTTTAATATTATATAAATTATAGTTTATTGGTTAAAATACAGTTTACAGTAGAGTTTTGTAAATGATTTAAGGATTATATAATACTTATAATTTATTTCGATATTAAATGCTATGTGAAAAAGGTTGTAAGCTAAAACCTTATATATATAAATAATCTACTTTTGGCTTAATTAAGACTATATCTAATTGTAAGTTACTACATCACTAATATTCAGAATGAATATTCTTATTTTATTAGCACCCATTTGCACTTTTAATATATTAATTACTTTTTGGTTTTCCTTCGCTCTCATCGTATAATTCTGCTTATTATTTATCTCCTTTAGTATCCCCAAAACCTGATCAAAAAGTTTCTGATTATTTATATCAGAGTCAGCAAAGATCTTATCTTCTGTTCACAGAATTGTTTACAATGCAAGCTTTAAGAAGAGCACACGGATTTTATCTTTTACAAGGATGAGGACATTACGAAAATCTTCATTTATTCTCAGATTTATTATTTTTGAAAACAATTTCACTTCTAAATCTTCGTTTTCATATCGATTTAAGGTTTTTATATTAAATTTATGTATTTTTTGTAAGTACAGTATAACTTGTTAATGTGGACATCTCAGTAAAGTGAGCTACCACATAAAGTGGGTTGGATTAACGATAGAGCAAAAGGTTAAAATACTGAAATTCCTTGATCAAGAGCATACTGAAAGAGAGGTTGCAAGTACATTTGGAATAAGCAAAGGAACAGTATCCAAAATCAAAAAAAGGAGAAAATCTCTTGAGCAGCTATTCGAAAGTTTGAGTACCTCTAATGATAGGTGTAGGAAGATAAGGAAAACAGAAAATGAGGATATAAATGAGATGTCATGGACCTTTAATTCAAGAAACAGCTTTGAAATTTGCTGAAAAGGTAAATAATCCAAACTTTAAAGCCTCAATTGGATAGTTTGGTTCATTAAAAAGCGACATAATTTAGTTTTTAAGCGCTTCCATGGTGAGTCTGCTTCAACAAATGAAAATGATGCAAAGATTTTATTTCAAAAATAGATAAAATTTGTTATGCCCCCCAATAAATATCTTGTTAAAGAGCTGGAAACTGTAATGCCATTAGCAAGTAAATCTGCAATTTAATATACACCCTACAGAATATTTAGAAATAGATTACACTTTAAGTTTAGTGAGGTTTTCACAAATATAGAAAATTTAATTGATGAAATTTATAATGAGCATGAAGGAATTAACAGTATGCTTATATATGAAGAAGAAAATAGCCACAGTAAGTTGTCAAGTGATGAATATGATCCAGATATCAAAGATTTTACTGAAAAAGATGTGCATCAAAGCTTAAAGTAAATAAATTATGCGCTTAGTAAAGAGCCTAGTTTTTATGAAAAAATTACTGATTTGATGACTTAATTCAGTAAAATTTTGATATCAAAACGAGTGAAATTGAAGCAAACTTCTTTAGATGC
>MPUH01000038.1:0-143546 GCA_001970955.1 Stentor coeruleus
AATAAATATCTTCATATGATGAAATATGAAATCCTGTTTCTAAACTTGGCCATTTACTAGATTCTGATGTGAAAACAGAAGGTGTGAATTTATAAGAAATTATTGACGGACTTGTACCTCTTAGAATATAATCTGATGATTTAGTTTCTACAGGAATAAAAGCACTACTATATTCTAAGGGTATTGAAGATGTGGATGAAATATTAACACCTAAATAGCTAGCATAGCTTGATTTTTCACGCATTTCGATATAAATTGAGCTTATAGAAGTTTTTAAACTTAACCCAGTAAAATGGATATTTACATGACAGTTATTGTTTTCCATAATACATGTTAAACGAATAGAATCATAATCTAGGCCATCTGTTGTATATAAAATATCAGAAACACATGAATTGTTGTATTCGCATATTCCTCCGTATATATAAAAAGTTGTATTTACTTCTACTGATTTACCGATAATATCATAGTTAAGGGCGATTGTTGGGATAAGAGTTTTTATTTCTGTTATGTTATCTAGACTATAAGAAAGCATTGCGGCAATCGCTGTAACTATAGCTGCGAATATGAAAAACAAAGAAAAAAGTCCTCCAGTATTTGTTTTTATATTCATTATAGGCTTTCCCAAAGTGTGACTATGACTTGACGTAAACAAATCAAACAAATTCAATTTATCCCAAAAATTATGAATAAAAGCAACGCTTATAAACACAAAAAAGCATAACCCTAGAATTGTATACCACATATTTGAAACTGCAATAGAAATAAAACTTTTAGGTCCTTCATAAGCTTGAGGTTGTATATTACTAGGCGAAAGATCTCCAATTATATTCTCATAACTACTTGATCCTATTGGACATTTTTTCCCTGCAGGACATTGAATACAATAAACAGCTCCTTCTATATCAGAATAGTATCCTGAAGCACAAGGAATACATTGTTCAATACTTGTTGCAGCTAAAGTATCTGAATATTTCCCTTTAGGACATGGGATACATGAGCCACTAAAATAATAAGTCCCTTGTTCACAAGGTGTACAGTAAGGAAGTATTGTCCCTGGACTACAATCAATTAACCCATCTTGTGAGTTTAATAATTTTGTGAATTTAAAAAAAGTGTTTGTTGCAGTATTAGTAAGCTTGCATGTATGCATCGATGTACCACCACCGAATACATATAAAGCATTTGAGTAATGAGAAACTGAATGACCGTATAATGAAATTTCTTGAATCATAGTAGTGTTATAATTAAAATTATAGTCGCTAAATTCTATAATTGTTACATTGTCAATAACTAATTTGTCCCAGAATGATCCAAAAATCATGTATAAATGGTTTTCAGTTACTGCAATACCGGTTTCTGATAGTCCGAAATAATCACTATATAAGACTACTTTGCCAGCTTCAGCATTCCCATCATTATCAATTTTAAAATTTATCAAATAAAAATTAGGATAGTTCCAAAACGTTGATCCTCCAATAGCATTCATTATTATATATTCAGGATAAATCTCAAGCCAGCAACTGTGTCTTATTAACTCATAATAAAAAACTTTCATACTTGCTAAAGTATACTTTTCATTAACGAAATCATAAATCCAAAGCTCATTAAATCCTTTTTCTAAGTCTTGTCCTCCAAATATATAATATTTGTAATTATTATAAGTCATACAAGCTGAATGTCTTGGTGAAGGACTATCTCCAATTACAGGAGCTTTAACCCATGTCATATATGCTTCTTGAAAAAAAAACAAGTCATTGAAATTATCTTTTCCATTAGTACCACCATATATGGCAAAGCTGTTTCCAGAATATTTTGTACATTAGAATGCTTTATTTAAGTTGAAAAATCAACAAAACTTAAACTTTCATGCAAGCTTATAGTTATTAAAATAATTATTATATAAAAGCAATTAAATTTTGATAGCGTCAAAAATTCTCCATAAGAAAAACAATTAATATCGTGTTATGTATATACAATAATTTTTTATCTTATCAGCCTTAGGGAAATTTTATAAGATAATTTAGTATAAAGAAGCTATTCTTTTAATCAGTTAATAAAATTATATCAGAAGGCAAACTATGTATAATTGAATGCTAAAATCATAACTATGCCAGATTGCAGATTAAGTGTGAAAATTATTTTTTTACACTGAACAGCCTTCAAATATCATAATTCCAATATGATTCAAAAGCCTGGAGACTTAATTTTCTATGTCATCATACTAACAAATATGTCATTTTATTATATAGAATAATCCTATGTAAAATTACATAGTAAATATTATAATTTAAGCGTATAAGCTTTAAAACATATCTGATACTTAATTTTATCTAAATGCATGAGTTATGCTTTATATAATAAACAATTTTTTTTTCTAGCTTTATTTTTTTTTGAAATATTGACGAATAATATCTTGCTTCCTAAGATCAGCATATAAGTCTGGGTTAAATTTGAAAACTTGCGTTAATACATGATTTTTGTAAGTAGATTTTACAAAGAAGTGAATTCATCAATTTTCCTAGATATCTTCATGAAATATAATAAGATCCTATATAGAATATGAAAATAATTTACTTGTATTAATTTACACTAAAAAAGTATTCATTAAAAAAATTTTTTTGGATTTAAGTATATTTATAAACTACTAAAGTATTGAAGTTATTATTGAAAACATTAACATAAATAATTTATGTAGGCTATTATTTAGACTAATTAAAGCTTTTATAAAGAAAATTCTTATTGTTGTGGTTGTGAAATTTAAGCAAGAATGAATTTTGTTACTTTTTTTCTTTATTTTTCATTCTCTGCGCTCACTTTTAAGTTGAGTAATATATTGAATTTTTTTTGAATTTTTTTTATTATGATAAACTTCTAAAGCTTTTAGAAAAGCATAACGCTCCCGGAAGCTCAAGCCAAAATATAATTCCATATATGTTTTTTAAAAATACAAACAGTTAAATATTTTATATATTTGTGTCTGTATTCTTGCATCGATTTTTTTTATACTAATAAGCTCTTAAATAAACTTGATATTGCATTTTCTGTATATTTTTTTAGTTTGGAACTATTTAAAGTTATTAACTTCAAACTATTTTTATTTTCCCTTCTCAAGGGTCAAAGTAATTCCCTTAAGCTTTTTGCATATTTCATATAAACCCTTAATCTCTTAATATTTCAGCACAATTGCTAAAAAAATATATGCAAAAGAAAGCTTAAATAATCAATAAGCTGCAATTTACCCCCATATAATTACTTAAAAGAATTAAACTTTAGGCTTGATGAAACTAAATCTATATTGTTGTATTTGTAATTTTGATATGAGGATAAACTTTATTCTCTTTATTACTTTTAGTCTTACCTTTCCATTCTCCTAATTCTCCAAATTCGCCTTTAAGTCTATTCATATTCTTGTTAATCAAACTTAAAGCAATTTTTTTATTCTTTTTATCCTGAGATTTATTCACAATAATTTCAGAAAAGCTCATTATAACTCCGAAACTTCCCATAAGACCAAATATAGATCCTAATAAGCTTCCTATAAATACAAAAAGCGAACTGTTTAATAACCTCTGTGTCTGCATTCCTGTATCACTTTTTACTATATTTATTAACGCTCTTAAATAAACCTGAGTATTTACCCTAAATAATTTTTACATTTTTTGTGTTGCAACAGAACCTATTGTTATATCTTCATATGATGAAATATGAAATCCTGTTTCTAAACTTGGCCATTTACTAGATTCTGATATAAAAACAGAAGGTGTGAATTTATAAGAAATTATTGATGGACTTGCACCTCTTAGAATATGATCTGATGATTTAGTTTCTACAGGACTAAAAGAATCAAAAAATATAAATATACTTGCAATCTATATTAAACCCTATATTCCCAAGACAAATTCAACCAATTTTGAAGTGTTTTTTCTTTAATCAATAAGCTATTCTATTATTAAATTACATGATAAAAATCACTTTAGTAGATAAGTTGTGCTTCCTTATCTTAGTTTATTCTATATGAAAAAAATATAATCCAAAAAAAAAATGACTGCATCATATAAAAAACGTAAAGAACTTTGAAAAATAACTATATATTTTCAAAAACCTATATTTTTTATCATAAACTTAATTCTCATAGTTATTATATTCAATGAAAGCACTTTAAAAGTATTTCTTCTAAATCTTCACCTGCCTAACTCATTTCTAAGCTCATTCATTTTTTCTAATCATATTTATTCTAATCGTTTTAGTTTTCTTGCCTTCATAATTATAATCTATTCCCAAAAAAACATAAAAAATATTTTATCATCAACCTTAGCCTAAATCCCTCAAATCTAAAAATTTCTTAAGCCAAAAGTTTAAATCTCCACACAATCTAGACACTCACCAACCTCAAAAAAATCCCTAAATCCTCATACCAACACTAGAAAAACCACAAAACTCAGGCACAAGCATCAAATATTTTATGGCTGATTCAAGCACAAGTTTCTTTTTATTGTTGTTATTGTTGTAATTATCACTATTATAAATAAAAGAAAAGCTAATAACCATAATACCATATTCAAATATAATATGGGTTGTTCTGAGTCAAAGGTATTCGTAAAAAAAGGGCTCACAGACAGTGTCCTTTTCTCATCAAATCTTCAGTCTTTGATTTATAATGCAATATCAAGCGATGACCTTCCTAAATTTCAACAAATAATAGACAATGGCTTTAATATTAACTATAAACTCCCATTATACAATAGCAGAACAGCTCTTCATATTGCTGCTGAAACAAACTCAATAAGCATACTTTTGTTTCTCATAAAGCAAGGGGTTAATATAGAAATTGAAGATGAATTAGGTCTAACACCTATTTTCATAGCTGCTATGAAAAACAATAAAAATTGTGTTTACTATTTAGAGCTTGCTGGGGCAAATTCGAATATAGTCAGTAATGCTTATTGTAATTTGGAAGATATTTCGATTGAAAAAAGGAGGAAAAGGGAGGAGATTAGGGGTAGGAGAAGGAGTGTTTCAGTTAAGATTTGTTAAAATGCTTAATAAATTAGGAATTAAATTTTAGAAATTTTTTGTTGTGTTTTGGAAATTGGTTTATTTCAGTAAGTTAAATTATGGAAGATGGGTTTGTTTAGAAAATTTTTAGTTTTTATGGAAAGAGAAGGTAGAGTTTTGTAGGGTAATGTGAAGAAGGTAGAAAAGGATTATTGGAAATTTTGTGAGGAAAAAATTATACTGAAAAATTTACTGTATAAAAAAAAATATTGTAAGAAGGTTGATTTGGTTTGGGATATTAGGAATTTTATGAGTGTTATAGTTTATTTATGATATTTTATAAAAGAATTTTTACTTTAGAGTTTTAAACCATGAAACTTTGTTTTGATTTTTGAATTGAAGTTATGATCAAGGCTTTTATATGAGGTTTTTTATTGATATTTGCATGGAATTTTTAATTGTATATTTGTTTTATATATGCTTTGATTTTTTAATATTTGCAAATCTTTATAAAATTGTATTTATTAATAGTGTTTTTTAGTATAAAACTATCTTAATTTCATCTAAAAATCATATTAAAAACTCTAAAATTTCAAGACGACATTAATTCAAAAAAACTCAAATCATGCTCTGACCACAGCACCATTTTCCACAAAATACTTATTTCCACATCTAATTATTCAGCAAAACCTTAACCCTAAAAAATTATCATCCTTTATCTCAATCGCCAAAATTCATCTAAAAAGTTCACAATTAGTCTTCTAAAAGCAAAGAAAATCTAAAATAAAGCAAATTTCATAAAAAACCCTCTTATCACAACTATTACCTAATAAATGAATTTACTTAAGAAAATTTTACAATATTTACCTAGATCCAATAGTAAAATCAAACCAAAATAAGACAAAATTCCTCCAACAGCCAGTCAACTACAAAGCAAAAACGATAGACAGTCTCTCTAAACCTATTAGCATTAAATCCTTAATAAAATATAACTATATGAAAATACTCTTTTTATATTTATTATTCATTAAAAATTTTCTTGATTAGAGTCAATATTCAAGCAATTTAAAACACATGATAACCAACTTACTGCTTAAATAAGTATTCTTATAGCATAAATCCAATCAAAAGACATAACTCATCCATGATATCCAAAACTTCAAACCTCAATCAAAAAATCAAAACTCAGCTAATAATTATATATAAAAAGTCCAATTCTATAATAAATCCATTCATAAAATTCATCCTTAATCCAAATCACATAAAAAACCTCATTAAAATAATCAACTATATATCAAATCTAAAATACAATATAAATGTTTGTTTGCAAGGATTTCCCCTGGCAGCTTTATGTGGGTAAAGACTATTCTGTAAACAACAGTTTGCGAGCTGAACTTGAAAGTAGTTTCACCAAGCAGTTAGATTTTATCCGAGTTCCTTTAGTTCATCCAAGATATAGCCAGCATCATAATATACAAAGAACTCAACCTATGACCAGATCTGATTCATGTCTAAGTTCACAACAATGGAACAANAAAGAACTCAACCTATGACCAGATCTGATTCATGTCTAAGTTCACAACAATGGAACAACTGTATACAGGGGAAATGTACAAGTGAAATCAATCCTGACAATGCAAATCCAGAAATCAGAGCCAAATGGGAAAATGTTATGATAAATGAAATCAGATGGGGAATNACTGTATACAGGGGAAATGTACAAGTGAAATCAATCCTGACAATGCAAATCCAGAAATCAGAGCTAAATGGGAAAATGTTATGATAAATGAAATCAGATGGGGAACACATCTTGGGGTTAATACAATAATATTAACATGTCCAAAAGGTCAGAATGATAATTTCGCTAGGATTTTGAACCAGTATTTAGAAAAAGGACTTTATTATCAGAAAATACTTATACAAGTCAGCAATGCTTCATGGGAAGATTGGAACTCTTTAAGACTTAAATGTGGCCCATCAACAGCTCTTGGAGTCAGTCTTGTTATAGACTCATTGATCTCTCCATGGGAAATACAAAGATGGCATGGTGAACCTATACACACAATATACCTTCCAAGAGGGGTTTTTATTAATAACAAAGATGGTTATCCGATACTTCCAAAAGATCTTCAAGTATTCGTGCAAAGTCTTTTTAAACTTAAATCAAATGTTGTGATCGGCCCTTGTCGTGATCCAGAGCAAATCCGTGGCTATGTTTGTTATTTATTTAAAAATCAACCCCCAGTAACTTTTAAATAGCTTACCCAACTACAGAATTTTTCCTTTGAATTCTGGGATGTTTCTCAAATCCCTTTACAACCATTAATGCATAATCTTGAAAGTGCGACTTATGAAATTTTTGAAAAAGATCCAATAAAATATTCCCTTTATGAAGAAGCTATATATTTAGCATTAAAAGATCATCCTGAATTTTCTATTATTATGGTTGTTGGTGCTGGAAGAGGACCTATAGTAAAAGCTGCACTTAGAGCATCAAAAAGAGCCTTAAGGAAAACATTAGTCTATGCTTTAGATAAAAATCCAAATGCTATAGTCACTCTATATAATCTATTAAGTAAAGAATATATAGGAACTGAATGGATACATGAAAATGTTAGGGTTATTGAAAGTGATATGAGATATTGGAACCCTGATGAAAAAGCTGATATTATTGTTAGTGAATTACTTGGGAGCTTTGGGGATAATGAACTTGAACCTGAATGCTTGGAATGTGCGAAAAGGTTGTTGAAAGATAGTGGAATTAGTATTCCAAGTAAGTCGATTAATTATATTGCCCCACTTTCGACACAAAAGAATTGGACAAATGCTGTGACTAATCATAACTCAGCAGAAACTCCTTATGTTTGTATGCCGGCTAATGCTTTTATACCTGTGAAAAGTGTGAAGTGTTTTGAGTTTGAGTACCCAAGTACGAATACTAATCATAATAGGTTTTTCAAGCATAGTTTTTGTATTGAAAAAACTTTTACGGTTCATGGGTTTGTTGGGTACTTTGAAAGTGTTCTTTATGGTAATGTGCTTATGTCTATAAAACCAGAGACTCATTCTGAAGATATGCAGTCTTGGTTTCCTATGTATTTTCCTATAAAACAACCTATTTATGTTGATGGGGGGAATGTTGATGTTGCGATTTGGAGGTGTAGTAATAGTGAGAAAGTATGGTATGAGTGGGAAATTATTTTTCTTAAGGAAGGACAGATGAGAGCTACAAGTGGAATACATAACACAAATGGTAAAAACTATTGGATTGGGAAGGCTTAGTTAGATAATAATTTATAGGAAAAACTTATAGATATGATGAAATCCATTCCCAAATCCCTAAACAAACCCTTCCCTCTATAAAAAAAGCATAACAAAAATCCATTTTCACAACCTAACCTAATCCTAAACTCATCACCAGAATTTACTTTCTTACCAAAAAAGGAATATTTTCCCAGCAAACTTATTTTTCTCTCTTCAATCCTCCATCATCCTCCAAAAACCCATTAAATTTTAATCATCCCAAAATCAAAAACCTCAACCCATTATCTTAAAAATATCATATCCCAAAATTTTCTTTATACAATAAACCCAATTTTCCTATCATTTCCCTAACTTTTATCCCAGTTTTTCAGACTAAGAAATATGGATTTTGTTCGAGAATATAAAATGGCAAAAGTGATCATGAACTTCTGGCACAATCAAGACCAAATTAAAAGCAAAAACATTGATGGTATAAGAACTAGAGATTCTTCAAGCAACTTATTCTCTCCTAAAGATATCTCAAAAGTGCAAAAGTATACAAGCAATTTCAAGGAATCTAGATCTTTCTATCCAGTTCCCAAGGGCAACTCAGCGTATTGTCTTGCGAAAAAAGCTGAATACATAGAAAAAGATCTCACCAAAGCTGAAGCGCTATACAAGCAAGCAATAGAAGAAGGTGACAGGCCTGAAAGTGCTATAAAAGATTTAGCAGGGGTAATACATCAGCAAGGGAAGACTCTTGAAGCTATAGAAATCCTCAAACAGCACAAGTACCTTTTCTCCGAAGACCCAATAAAATACGAAAATCTCTTACAAAACCTCCGTCGCCAAGTAGTGCAAAAAGGAAACAGATTAAACAAGTATCTTAAAATATCCCCATTACCCTTAGATACAACCCGCGATTCCATATTAACATTTTTTACAAACTCTAAACGTATATCTGATATTGAACTTTATAATGAAGGATCTCATATATACGCTATATTAAAATTCTCAACTCATTCAGCAGCACGGAAAACTCTTGAAGGATTTCTTTGTTGGGATAATTATAAAGTTGATTGGGTGTCTATGACTGGAGATTTAGCAGGTAGTGCGAATTTCAAACGAGGGGATAATAAAAAAGATAGAGTTTTGTTTGTTTGTAAGGTATTTCATAGAGACCCGGAGTCACGGGTTTTTGTATTGCCGATTGAAAATGAACCTATTAAAGCTGATATTGAGGTTAGTGGAAATGAATTCAGAAAATTGATTGGTAAAGAGATTATGGAGCTTATAGAAAATCCTGATGTTTAATAATAATAATTTGCTTTTAACATAAAAATGCAAACGGAACCATCACTGTCGTTGTCGAACTATGATT
This sequence comes from Stentor coeruleus, assembly GCA_001970955.1. NCBI lineage: Eukaryota > Ciliophora > Heterotrichea > Heterotrichida > Stentoridae > Stentor > Stentor coeruleus. The sequence continues at coordinate 9,623 of MPUH01000038.1, forward strand.
GGAGAGAAGAACTGAATAAGGAGAGGAAAAAAAATGATGAGCTCAACACGTTTCTTAAAAACCAAGAAAGGAACTATCAAAAACTCATTGGTGAGTTAAAAACGCATATCCAAGCTGAGCTAAAAAAATGCTCCTCATTAGAAAATTCATTACAAAAAGTACCATACTCCATGGAACAAGTTATTGACCTCCAGTCTCAACTTAAACAAGCTGAACTAAAACAAAAAGCTCTTATCGAAGAGTTCAAACAAAAAACTCTAGATATGGAATCTCAACATAAAGAAGCTCTCTCAAAAACTATGACCAAAGAACTCAGTGCCTTCAAAGATTATGCCATCAATGAAATCACTGAAAAAGAAAAAATCATAATCGAACAAAAACTTATAATAGACAAATCAGAAAACACAATACAAAGCTTAGCCCAAGATGTTGAATATTTTCAGTCACTTGTCATAACCGAAAAGCAAAAAGTCAAATACGAAATTGAAGAATATAAAGAAAAAATCCAAGAATTAGAAGACGAACTATTAGAACTAAGGCAAAAAAGAGAAGATGCGAAAGTTTTTCATACCAGATCACAAGATGAAGCATTAAAAAACGAAAAAACTGATGATGAAAACCGTAAACTAAAACTTTTTATGGAAAATTTGCAAGAAGAGCTTGGATTACGTAATGCAGACCTATTAAATGCTGAGAAGAAAATCAATCAATTAAAAGAATCAAGACAAGAACTTGCTGTGACTATAGAAAAACTAGAAAACCGTATAGAGCAATTGATCCAAGAAAAGGATGAAATTGCTAAAGGATTACAAAGTAAAGAAGAAGCTATACAGTTATTAGAAGAAGAAATGTATTCAAATGCTGAAGGAATTGATGAAAAATATAAAAACGATTTAGAAATTGTCAATACAAAATGTAAAAGGCTTGAAAAAAAACTTAGGGAAATGGAACAAGCGTATGAGGATCAGATTGAGGAAAAGATGGGATTGATAGCTATGGGGCAGATAAGGATTAATGATCTTAATAGGAAACTTGTTCAGATGGAAAAAGATAAAGATGTGGTTTATGAGAAACTTCAGAAAGCTTTGAAAGAAATACAAGATTTTGATATGAGGCTGGAGGAGAGTAAGAAGTTGAATATGAAGGAGAATGAGAAATATAAGGAGAAACTTGTGGAAAAAATCACAATTTTGAAAAATGAGAGGGAGGAGTTGAGGATGAAAATTAATGAACTGCAGGAAATGAGTTTTAGTAGAGTGAGTATGGTAGAACCTGGTGGGTCTTTATTTGATGAATTTCAACAACTACCTGAAGGTAGATATTCAAGAATCAGTCTTAAAGCTCCAGGTTTTGATGATACTAAAAGAATAGAAGGACTTATAAGTCAATTAGCAGAAAAAGAGACAACTCTTAGGAATTTATGGACTGAAAAAATCAGTATAGAAGCTAATCAAAAAGAAGTTATGATGGAAAATAAAAATTTGCAACAGGAATTGTCAATTGCAATTAAACACTCACAAAATCTAAGTCAAGAATTAGAATTAGCGAAATGGGAACTTGATAATCTAAGGTCAAGTGATGATTCTAAACTAGATAAAGGGAAAATTCTAGTCTTAGAATCAGAAAAAGAGCTTTTAAAAGCAGAAATTTCAAGGCTTGAAACTGAATTAATGCTTTCTAAAGAAAACTGGGCTGAGTTAAATAATGGATTGACTAGAGATTTACTTGAGTCACAAACAGTAACAGCACAGGCTAAGTCTGAGCTAATACGTTTAAAGGAAGAATATGAAAATATTTCGGTAGCTAAAGAGAAATCGATTCACACAAAGAAAAAAAGCTGGTTTGGGAGACGAAATTAATTTTTTTTCCTATGGCCTTTACTATGAATAATCTTAGTTTATTGCTTTTTATAAGTGTGTAAATTTGATAACTTTTCATATAAAAAATAGTCTAGGATTAGATTTTATAGTAAAAATGTGAGATGTTTTATAAAAAATGATAAGCCCAAGCCTTGCTAGGTTTATATATACACCAGCAAGTAAACTAAAGTTTCAAAAGGATTTATGCTTAATATTGAAAGAAAATACTATAAAACCGTTTATAGAAACTAATTGGCTTGCTATAATTGGAGCACCCTTGCTAACTTTTTGGGGATTAAAATTTAAGTCAAAAAACGCTCTTACCACTGTTATTTGGTCATGTTTACCTTTTTTAATGATACAAATTATGCTAAACCCTATCTTTTACTATACTGTAAATACCCTTCATCTTCACAAGAATGGAAAGCAAGTCATTTTGAAAACTTGTGTAAACTCTAAAAAAAATTATACATTCAATATCACTGATCTTAAATTCATGAAAATAGATGAACCTTATAAGTTTTTAATAGGAACTGTAGAACTTCCAACAAATGAGATACTAATTTTTACTCAATCATCTAATATTATTTATGAAGATGTTTTCAATAAAATCATGGAAGGTCAGGAAATAAATGTTGAAGACTCAGAAAATCAAGAAAATGATGAAGATCAAGACTTAGAAAAATATGACAAAAAGTAAAATTATTAATAGTTTAAAAGGTTTTTCACAATAGATTTTTTTATGAGGGTTTATAATTTTTGTACTCTTCTACAATTATAATACGAAATTTGTTAGAAAAATGTTTTCGCAATAATCTTTGGATAAACACACAAAAATCTTTTAAAGTATATAATTTATTCTCAAAAAAAATCAAAATATTTAACTTATTCTCATCAATTATTATAAGTAATTTACATTAAAAAAAAAACTACATGCATAACTCTTTAAGAGTTTTTTTAACTCCAATTTTATTTTCTACTGTAATACTAGAAGTAGCTTTTATTAAAACATCAAATGCATCATGCCAATTCATAAGTTTTTCATTGGGACAGAATCTTTTTCTAGGAGCTTCAATCATATTTTTCAAACTTTTTAGTATAGATTTAACATAATCTTGCTTAAGTCTTATTGTTGTTTTATCATAAATCCCATTGTGTATTTGCTTTTCAGATAAAATCATTTTGAGTTTATTAAAATTACTGGCCTTAGCAAAACTATTGAATATTTCAGGGAAATATGTGTAAATCTCTTTTAGTTTACAATCAGCTATTTTTAGGAAAACAAAGTAATCAGATATTTCTTTTTGTGTTAAATGGGTAGGCTCACTAAGAATATTGTTTTTTGACATTTTATTATAGATGATGTTTAGAAATGGCGTTAGACATTATAAGATTATGTGATTATATATTTATAAAATGATATGAAAATTTTATATAATATTATAAAGGATATGGATATGGAAAAATTATATATAAAACTCTAAAATGTTATGTAAAAACATAAAGTATTTATATACTCATCCTGAAAAATATCAACAAAATACTTAAATAAATACTAAAAATCATGAAAGGGCCTATAATGGAAATTATGCCAAAAAAAAGGAAATTATTTAACCTTTTATACAATAGTCTAAAAAGCCAACACTTATCAAAATCTAATTCTAATAAATAGCCTTTATATATTTCAATAAATAGTCTTTTAATATATAATCAAATAATAATATATTATATAATGGATAAAAGGAGGCGAAAAAGGTCAAGAGATAGAAGTCCTGATGTTCAAAAAAAAATCAAAGGCCGTGGAGTGCGTCATGAAAGTGGCTTGCGTAGTTGGAAAGATGTTGAAAGAGGAAAGCTGCAAGACTCGACTACAAAATTCATAGTTTCTAAGCCTGCACCACCTCTAGCGAAAAATGAAGTCAAAGAAAAGGTAGAGGAAGCAGAAATAGAAATAGAAAAAGAAAAATCTGACGAGACAATAAAAAAAACAGAAAAATGGGTACCTAAGACAATAGATAATATCGAAAGCTATTCGAAAAGGAAACATAAAAATAGCCCCGTTTGGATTCATGACAAGTTTGAAAAAATGAACAGATCGCCTGATTCAGAAAATAGCGACTTAGGGATTGTAAGAAATTCACCGGTGTTTGCAGAGTAATATAAAACATATAGTGTATGAGTTAAGATTAGGATTAATAAATTTTGATAGTGAATGAGTTAAGATATGATAAAAATATTTGATAGAAATTATTATTGCTCAGATGAAGGAAAATAATTAAAAAAGTAAAGATAAAAGATGTAATAGATTAAAAGATAAAGGTAATATTTGAATAATATGTATTATAAGATATGGAAAATTTGGTTTTTGAGTTTAGAATGATATGTGAAAATATTATATCAACAGTAATCTTAAAACCTAAACCTAATAAACAATCAAAATCAGCCACCTCAAAACTTACTCTATCTTCAAAAGCCAACATAAAACCTCTAATCCTATACAAAACCACTAAAACCAAACTTAAATACTTCCTCATTAAACATTACTTAATTAATTTAATCCTCACAGGAAGTTCCCTTTCATCACTAGTAAATCCATTCCCTTCATTACAAATTTCTCCATCATTGGCATTTTTTTCTTTATAATTCATATACAGAGCTTTTTTCTTACACCTATTAAAAATTTCATCAATATTCTTCTTCCCTTCTCCAGGTCTAGCAGTCTTAATAGGTGAAATTCCATTTCCCTGTATTTCCAACCTTTCTCTAGATTCTTTCTTTGGAGATTCTAACTTTCTTTTAATTCCAACTTTAATTTGTGAGTTTCTTTTATTAGGTGATGCTATCTTACTGATATATTTAATAAGATCTTCAGCTTGAAAACTTTTATTATCCATCATCTTAGTAGGTGAAGGTGTTCTAACCCTTCTAGCATTCATAAGCCTTTTACCTGATTCAATAGCTTCTCTTATAGAAAATTTCTTATTCTGATGTTCAGGTTGAGTTTCAAGGTTTTTTTTCTGTTTAGATGAAGTGAGTCTTTTAAAAGCTTCAGGATCTGTTTTTGCGAATTTTATGTTTTTGTTATACTCATTGAGTTCTCGTTCTTGGAAATCTTGAAGTTCTTTTTTTCTTTTTTCAATATTTAGCCATTTGAGTTCCCAGTACGCATGCAAACGTTCGACTGTTTTGTTAGTGTCTAACTTGGTAAAGCTTCTTTGAGGTTTTCTTTTATTAACGTCTCGAGATGTTAAAGATGATTGTCTTTCATTAACTTCTTTCATTTCTAGAATGGAAACAAGACGTTTTTTGGCTTCTTGACGACGGGTGAAGTCTTGGAATAATCTGTTATAGACTTGAGGATTTGGATCTGCTGGTGTAGCTTTTGGAATTTTCCAAGGTGTTAAATCTGGATCGCTTGAAGTAAACATTCCTCGGGATACTTGGAAGTTGAAATCATATCTTTTCATTAAGTCTTCTATGTTACTTTCACTAGCTTCTTCGGTACTAAGTGGATGTTACCCTTTATTGTAATCTGTTGGCTCTTCTAGCATTTATTATTTTTTTTTTATGTGTGTAGTAGATAAGAGAAGATATGGAGGATTTTTATTAGAGTTTTGTATAGGAAAAGTTAAATGTTTTGGTTAAGGATGACTGGGTTAGATAATTTTATGGTATTTTAAGGTAATGAAATATGGAGAAAATTTTAAAAGTTTATGGGATTTTAGGAAGATTATATGGTATAAAGTAGGAATTTATTTGACAGGTTTAGGTGGGTTATTAGTTTTAGAAAAGATAAGAAATCAAGTATTTTAAGTCTAGAGAATACAAATAAAATACTTGATTTTGATTTTAGAGTTAAGATTATATGAGAAGAAAAGTTACTTTGGGATTTTTGTTTGATTTGCTATGTATGCATATGAGTTATTATTGCATATAATATTTTATCTTTTTGTAAAAGATTTGAATTATGCATAATATTCTTAATATAATAAATTTAATCCTATAACAAATTTGAGGTGCTACATAATTTTCCTGCTTTTAAACACATATTACATCTATCATCATACTTGAAACTTTTTTTCTCTTCTTCACTTATATTTTTATCATAATAGCAACAATCAGCTTTATGATAATAATTTCCATGAACTAACACTGGAATCATCCTACAACCACAACTAAAACAAAATTTTGTTTCACAATGCTCACAAATTATAATATCATAATTCTTATCTTTTTTATTAGGAACTCTACACTCTGGACACTGACAAAATTTTTCTCCAGCTATTTCTAACTCCAAAACACGTTGGCTTATTAGATCTTCACATACATGTCCTTTCTCCCAGCTTTGTAAACAATAGGAACATATAATAAATTTACAACTTTCACATATAACACTTTGACTATCAGTAAATCCTAATGCTTGACACTTAGAGCATGTTATGATTTTCATATGTTTTTTTATAAGTAGCTCGCATAAGTTTATAAAAGTTGCATTTTTAACAAGTGTTTGCAGACAATTTGAATGAAAAAATGTTGAGCATTCCATACATCTAAGAGCTTTAACAGGATCAGATTGTTCTAAAGCGTAGATTGTATTTCGTTCATAACAATCTTGGCAAAATAAATGCTTACAAGGGATTTGTTCTTTTTGCGAAGTAGTAAAATCTTTTAAGCAAATTGGGCAATTTATTGTTATAGTTTCTATAACAGGTTCAGATATTTGTTTGATTTCTAAAAGTTTTCGAGTAATTTTTTCAGGAAAAACAGTCTCACAAACGCATTCTGTTATAGAAAAAGCAATTTGACAATCATTACAAACTTTGCAGTCACAGTTTTTTCCTTCAAGCTTTATTGTTTTAGGGTACTCTTTTTCATCAAATAAACATATTTTGTATAAAAACGAGTCTAATATTTTAATATGGCTTTCTTTTAATGGTTTCTCACAAAAACATTTTCCCGTATTTTTAACCTTAAAAGCGCATTTCAAACAAATTTTATTTTTACAGCGGCAAATTATATAAGGGATTATTTTATAATTTTTTTTGTTACTTTTGCAAGAACCACATGTAAAAACAAGTTGTTTCTTATACGAAATTTCTTCAATTGAATATTCTTGTGAACAAAATAAACATTGTCTATTATTAATAAACTCAATTGAACAATTTTGGCAAAAATGATCACAAGATTTTTGGTTTCCAAAAATATTAAGCTCATTAGCTAATGTTTGAAAACATCCAAAGCACGCACCTCTGAAATAGTTATAAATTTGATTAAAGTATTCTATTTTAGTTTCTTGTTTACATTTTACACATATTATATATTTTTTCCCTTGCTTCATATTATTTAACCATTCAAATACAAATTTTCCAAAACAATATTTATGTCCACAAGGTAGATTGTGAAACATATTAGTAGGTATCTGACAAAACAAACATTCATCTAATTCATTATTAGCTTCACATTGAGATCTAGGATTTTCATTTATCTTAGATACAGATTTATTTACTTTTAATGATATTAAATTCAATAGTTTTAAATCTTTCATATTTTCTAATGTTTTTGCAGCTACCATTTCATGAGTTATAAAAAAATACAAGTTGTCCATATAGTCTAATCCATATAAAATAGTTTTATTTATACTATCTGTTTTGTATTTAATTTCTAGTTCGTTTGAGATTCTGAAAATTACTATTTCTATATAAAGCATTTCTGAGAGGTGCTTAAAGCTTTGATATTGTAAGTTTATTTCTGGGATACTCAATTTTAGAAATTCACCAATAATGTTTATCATGTTATTGTTATTATAAAAATTGTTGAGGAAAGTAATTATATCAGAATTTCTGTTTGTTATAGGCAAATTAGGGTGGATTTGTTGATATGTTGTCAAATCAATGATGATTCTGAAAGAGTTGTTTTGATATTCATTTGATAATAGAGGATTTGTTATAGTATCGAAAGCAACTAAAGATAAAAATCTTGTTTTTTCGAATTCCCAGGCACAGGGAATAAATATTTGAATTTGGACTTTAATGCTAGAATTATGTGAAGAGGAACATCGAGACTAGATATTTTCTGGACCCTGATCATATAATTATATAAAATTAGGTAATAAGTATAAAATATGAGTCTAAGAAAAGGATATTATAACAACTATACAAAATTTAATAATTTTTGAATTAAAATCATAAACTATTCTTAAATTCACTCTTATAATTCTAATATTTTTTATTTTCCATAACTTCAGGTGGTTTACATAACTCTCCTGCTTTTAGACACATATTACATCTATCATCATATTTAAAACTTTTTTTCCCTTCTTCACTTATATCCTTATCATAATGCCAACAATCAGCTTTATGATAATAATTCCCATGAATTAACACTGGAATCATCCTACAACCGCAATTAAAACAAAATTTTGTCTCACAATTCAGACAAATAACAATATCGCAATTCTGATCTTTTTTATAAGGAACTCTACACTCTGGACACTGACAAAACTTTTCTCCAATTAATTCTAATTCAAAAACACATTGGCTTATAAAATCTTCACATGCATGTCCTTTCTCCCAGCTTTGTAAACAATAGGAACACATAATAAATTTACAATTTTCGCATATAGCGCTTTGATCTTCAGTTAGTCCTAATGCTTGACAATTAGGACATGCTATGATTTTCATATGTTTTTTTATAAGTAACTCGCATAAGTTTATAAAAGTTTCTTTTTTTATAAGTTTCTGAAGGTAATTTGAATGAAAAGGTACTGAACATTGCATACATTTAAGAGCTTTAGCGGGATCAGATTGTTCTAAAGAATAGATTGTGTTTTGTTCATAGCATTTTTGACAAAAATAATGCTTACAAGGGATTTGGTTTTTTTGATAAGTTATAAAATCTTTTAAACAGATTAGGCAATTTAGTGTTATAGTTTCTATAATAGGTTCAGATATTTCTTTGAATTCTAATAGTTTTCGAGTAATTTTTTCAGGAAAAGCAGTTTCACATATGCAATCTGTTGTAGAATAAGCAATTTGGCAATCGTCACAAACTTTGCAGTCACAGTTTTTTCCTTCAAGTTTTATCGTCCGAGGATATTCTTTATCATCAAATAAGCATATTTTGTATAAAAACGAGTTTAATGTTTTAATATGAGTTTTTTTGAGAAATTTACCACAAAAGCATTTTTTTATATTTTTAACCTTAAAAGCACATTTTAAACAGACTTTTTCTACACAATTGCATATTTTATAAGGAATAAACTTATAGTTTTTCTTAGCTTTTTTACAAACACTACAAGTAAAGATTTTTTTTTTAATATAAGAAATTTCTCTTATCGAATACTCATAAGAACAAATTAAACATTTTCTATCAATAGAATACTCTAAAATACAGTTATCACAAAAATGATTACACAATTTAGCATCAGCAACGCATTGATTATCATAATCATATAACTGATAGCATCCAAGACATAAATCTTTAATTTTCCCACAAATAAAATTTATGTTAATTTCAAAATTTTCACTACACTTTATACAATTTTTTGAGTTATTCCCTACTTTTTTATTATCCAAAATATTCGACAACAACCCTGCTAAGCAAAAACTATGCCCACAGTTTAATTCATACAAATCTTGGTTGACTTTCTGACAAAACACACATTTTTCTAAAAATTCATCATAAAAACACATAAAATTATCATTTTTTAATAATTTTTCTTGGCCAATATTTTCATTCTGTTTGTATTGGAGGTCTCTAATAATTTCTATACTTTTAGTGTTTTGTAGTAGCCTTGCAGATACCATTTCATGAGTATAAAGCAAATAAAGTTTTTCCATATTTTCAAGCCCATATATAAAAGCTTTATTCTTTTTGAGTATTACATCCTTTAGGATTAATACATTTGAAATGCTGAAAATAGTTACATTCACATTGAAATTAGTAGCAAATAATGACAAAATTATTGAGAAATCTTTTGTGTCTTGAAAAATTTGAACTAATGATTGTTTTATAGTATTAATAAGATGCTGATTTTCGAATGCATTATTTAAAGATAAAAACAGGTTAGGACTTGATTTTATTGACTCTATATCAGATTTAATGTCTTCATTCATATTAGAAATTAAGAGATCTTCGAAAGATTTATGTAATAAAGGACATGATAGTAATGGGTTAAAATAGCATTCGAATATAGCTATAGATAAAAAGTTGAAGATATTTTGGTCACCTGAGAAAGAGATAAAATATTTGAACTTGGATTTTAAAGCCAATCTGCTTTGATTAGGGACATTAAGCTCTGAGATTTTTTGAAGCCTGTTCATAGTAAATATAATTATTATATATTATTTTGAGATATAATTGAAAGTATTAGAAGGATAATATTGATAATAGAAAAATTATCATTTAAACTAAAAATAATACTTAAAACTCGATCAATCTTATCTTGACTTATAAACAACCTCCCTAAATATATATTTTTATTACTTTCTCATTGCTTTTCATATAAAATATTTGAATTTGTCCTGCATAAAGTCTCATAACATGCTTTTGATTGTTGAGATGCCATGGTGTCAGGTCCCATTTGTGAAAAATTCGATATCCTTCTTTCAGAATAACTTAGTTTTTACTTTTATATATTCAAATCCTATTCTAGCTCATCTTATCCTCCTAAGTCTCTCAAAAAATATCCCAAAATCATTTCCATCTAAAATCGTTATAATATTAAAAAAAATATTCATAACTATACTCTTATAATACTACTCCCATCTTTTACGAATTTTTCGTGCTTTTTCTATACATCATCTTCTTATAAGTCTCAGCTGTCGGGAACACAAACGATTCTCTCAATGACTGCGGGCATAATCTTAGTAAATTCGGCATAACATCTTCAATAATCTGATGAACTTTACTAACACTCACACTCATATACAAATCTTTAATCTGATCTTTCTCATTCTTAAGATACTTCTTAGCACTACCAGCCGTAGCACAAACCCTAGCAAAAGCTTCAAGAAACTCAACATAACTCATTTCAATATGTCTTTTCTTATGTAATTCATCAACCTGACACATCATAGCTAATGAAAAAGCCAAATCAATTTCCCTCGCTGTACATCTTTCATTCTCTAACCTCGCATCTCTACAAAAGTCTCTAAATTCTTCCATACACATAAAAACCTTTTGTCCAGGTAAAGTTTTCTTTCCTGAATACTTTTTATAAACTTGATCTAAGATGATTTTATGTGCTTTAAATACAAGATCAACATCTTCACAAAGATATTCTCCATTTCTCCAAATACTTGTATCATATGTTTTCATTATAGGAATAAGATAATCAAGGAACATTTTTCTAGTAGCATCAAGGATATTCCCACAGATTTTATTCCTAACATATCTATCATTAGCGATTCTTACAAGGATTTCTAAAAACTCATAACGAACAAGAGCATTTCCTGGATTATAAATTTGCCCTTTTTCTTTTGGAGTTATACAAGCATTCCAATTAACCCCGATATCACTTGGCCCAAAAAGATCATCTATAAGTTTACATTCATTTAAAAAATCAGTTAAGACATTTGAACCTATAGAAAATATTTCAGAACCTCCAAGGGATGAGAGGGTTTTATATGCATAATAAATGTTTTCATAATGCTCGTGGAGGAATTCTTTGATTTGGGATTGTTGTAAAGGGATTTTTATTAAACCTGGAAGTCGGGATATGTTCCAGTCAAACTCAAAACAATCGGATAGAAGGGTTTGATCTATAAATCTGTAATCTTTAAATAAACTTATTGGGATACTCCATGGAATTCTTTCTAGTTCCTCTTCTGGAGGGATGTAGACCATGGATTTTATTCTCGGCTTTGCCTCGAAGATTTGTGAATAATGTTGAGGATCTTTTTCACTGTTGAGGGTATTAAAAATTACCATTTTTAAAGGAACTGTACACCCTTCCCAAAAAGTTACTTCGAATTCATAAGGGACTTTTTTACTCTCTGTCTTATACTCTTTAGAAACTGTCGCCTCAGAAAAATGACTGAAAAAAAATCTTATCTGTCCTTGAGGAACTGCGCGTGTAAGTGAAAAAGTATCTTTTTCATAAAACATCAGCTCGGGTTGGTAATTATCGCATTCCAAATGTAAAAACACAGGGTCTCCATGAGCGAATTTCATTTTCCATATAAAAGTGACTTCTTTCCATCCTTCACATATCCAACAATTCATCCTAGAAGTTCTCATATGTTGTTGTGGTTCAATAATTCTTTTAAAAAAATGACCTTCTTCAGGTTTTCTATCAAGATCAACAATTAAAAAACCTTTAGAATCTACATAACATGAATTTCCTACAACATGAAGACCTAATAAAGTATGGTTATTTTCTAAGCCTTTCTGAAGTATTTCACATTCAGAAGGGCTTATGTAATTATGTGATAAGTCTAAATGTTTTAGGTAAGTTTGTTTTGATAGATTTTCTGATATACGGTCCATGAAAGAGAAATCTTTACTACAACCGATTGAGTTCCATGATAAGTCAAGAGCTTTTAAGTATCTGTTATCGGTTAAGCCTTCAAAAATTAGAGCCGCTCCTTCACCTCTAATGCAGTTCCAGTGAAGGTCTAGTTTTTTTAAGGTGTCATTGCATCGGAGCATTTCTTTCAAAGCCTTGCAAGGGCCAATATTTAAATTATTCTTCGCCAAACTCAAAAAAGTTAAGCTATGATTTATCCCCAAAGCACCTGCTAGCGCGACCACATTCCCAGCAGAAATTCTTGTATTTTCCAAATTCAAATGTTTCAAATAAGGTTTAGGGCTTCTAATTATTGACAAAATACAATCAAAACTCCTTTCCCCTAATATATTATCATTCAAAGACAAATATCTCACTGGATGATTATCTAAATTAGACAATATCATATAAGCCCCTTTTTCTGATAGTCGATTTGACCTTAAATTCAAACTTTCAAGTGATTTAAAATGTTTTAACCCTTCAGAAAACGCATGAGCATATGAATCACCAATACTAAAAAAATGTAAATCTATAGCGTTTTCAAGACCATTATTATTGACCATACCAAAAGGTTTAGGATTCAAATTGTTTTTCTCTAAATCTTCAAGATAAGCAAGTTTTGGGGAACTTTCAAGTTTTTGGTACTTGTTTCGCTCAGTATATTTTGGAAGATTTTTGAAAGATTCAAAGAAATCTAAACGGCTTTGGGGACTTGGAGAAGGGGAATGATATTTTTCTAAGGAAATAGTTTTTAAAGATTCGCCAAGAGGCGATAATTTGATTTTTGGGGATTTTATTTCGGGACGACTAGTGATACTGGATGGAGTAAAAGCTTGTTTTTTTAAACGCTTTTGAGAACGAGAGTACTTCTTTTTTATCAAAGGTAGATAACGTGTAGGCGAGGTTACACGTTCAGTTAAATCCCCTAAAATCAATGACGGGTTTGGTTCTAGGTTTGGCCCATTCATATTTTACAAGTATATAAAATTCATAAATGGAAACCCCAATCGCCCTTCCTTTTGTATTTTGGAACAAAAGCAGCCCTGAGCCAGAACATAAAATCACATGCATACAACTAAATAATGAATATATTGTAACAGGCTGCGAAACAGGTGAACTTTGTATTTGGGAAAAGGTTGAAAAAAACTTTACCCCAAGAACCATCTGCACAATAGGTAAAGTTTCAAAATGCATGGACCTATCTTTTGCTAATGGCCCTATTCCAGAACTTGTTGGCACTGAAATTTCTATAGTAAGTTTGCATTCTGATAATAAAATACGTGTTTGGGATATAAAAGATGGAAGATGTACAAGTAGTTCTTCATCATTACTTTTACCTAATTATAAATTCAATCATATTAATACTATTGGAGAAAGTTTTGATTATAAAAGTGAAATTACTGGTGTTAGTAAAGAAAATTGTAGACAAAAACAATTTGTTGTAGTGTTTGGAGAATGGTGTGAGATTTTACTTGTTGATTTATGGTCTATGGAAAAAATATCCTCTTTTTGTATGAGTGGGCCTGTAGTGAAAATTGTTAATCATAATTTTGAAAGCTTTTGGGCTATAGACTCAAAAGGTAGTTTAAGACAATTTTCTATTCCAGTTATTGAGAATTATTTTTTCGATATCAGCAGTTTACCAGAAATAATAAGTGAACCTAAAGTAGTTTATAATACAAAAGAAGAAGCACAAGACTTAGCAATTTCCTCAAACGAAGAATTTTTTGTTGTAAAAATCAAACATGGCTTAAGAGTTTACTTACGTGCTTGGATCTTAGATGGTATAAATGAATATGCGCATATAGAAGAACCTGGAATTCTCAAAGTATTTTGTGGTTCAACAATAATCATAATCCTCAAAGATAACTTAATGACTTTAGATATGCACCTAGTATCAAAAAACTTTTCTGGACTTAAGAGAACTCTTTTCACTAGAAGTAATTCATTAGCATCAATAAAAGTCCATTCTTTAGACCATGAATTAAAAGTATCCTCAAGTAAAATCGACCCATCTTTCACAATAACTCAATCTTACAACGGTAACCTTTATGGTTTTAAAGATTCAAATCTTTACGAATACAACATAAAACAAGATTCTGGGCATAAAATCCTCTGGAGTTTCAAAACCATGTCTTTTCACAATTTCGCTGATATGACAGTCCAGCATCTCCTCGAAGCTAATGAAACAATAACATGTTCCCTATCATATTTAACCTCAGAATGGCCACTTTATATCATTGGCACATCAATTGGACGTATTTTTGTCTGTCCTTTTCACCCTTTACAATCAATTCAATGTTATAAACATCATCAAGCTGCTATAAGTTGCATATATATAAAATCAGAAAAAATGGTCAGTTGCTGTAAAAACCATACAATGTGTCTTTGGGAATTAGAAACTGGGCTTTCATTAATAGAACAAGATGATACACCTAATAGAGATAAATATAAACGTCGTTCAGTTCAGTTTAATTTCTCAGCAACAGCAAGTAAAAAAGAGCTCAAATGCCACACTCCTATAAAAACCCTAGAATTTTTCTTTGGGAGTATATCAAAAATCATTAGAGTTGAAGGTATCCGTGATGAAAAACTTTTTGAAAGCACAGATTTACTACTTGGCCAAAGTAAAGATTTTTCTATAATCCTTGTATCTTTAACCCTAGGACAAATATTAAGTTTCTTTGCCCCTATATCAGGGAATGTTAAAGAAGCTTATTTATTAAATACAATGGATTATTTATATGTCTTATCAGAAAATGAGCAACTTTATATATTCAATAATGAATCAAATAGTCTAGAAAGAATTATGGAAGGTAATGATATATATTTACTTATAAGAAAACCAATAAGAACCCGTAGTGCAACAGAAACATTTGGAGAAGTTGTTGAAGAAACTTCAGCTAAACAACGAATTACAATGTTTAATCTAAGACAATTATTCCCATATTCAACAACAGCAGCTTTAAAAGTTTCAACAATTTCTATAGGAAATCTTCAAATCCCGATTTTACTTATAAATGTTATGCAGATTGTTAAAAAAATGTCTAATGTTGAAAGACCTTCTATACAACTTGAATATTTATTAAGTTTATTAACTTGTTGGAGTTGTGGGTGTAAAGCTCATGAAAGTATGGTTGAAAGTATAAAAAATATAATGAAATTAGCTATGCCGGTGGTAAAAGCAAATATTGGGACTATTGGTGTTGATAATGCTATGAGTTTTAGTTTACCAAGTGATAAAACTTCTTTTGAAATTTCGGCTTATACAACTGCTTTGGTTATGTCGGCTGGGTATAGTTTATTAGATGCATTAGCGAAGTTTGTGAATTCAAAAGTTAAGAAAACTTCAAGAGTTGTTACTGCACATCTTATATCCCAGGCTCATGAAAATGATAACTTTCAAGTACCATTTTTGCCTGTACTAGCATTACAAGCTTTATCAGGGGTGACTACTTCAAGGCATATTCTCCAAGACAATATTTCATTTCTTGACCTAAAACACAAGCAAAAATTCCTAAAAATAATTGGGGGTTTTATTGAAGAACAATGGTCTCTCTGGGAACATCTTCACAACAAAGGGACAAATAGAAGTTATGTCGGTTTAATGGAAGCTTTATGTGCAACTTTATTAGGTAATGCAGCAATAGAACTTAAACAAACTAAAAAAGAAACCACACCTTTAATACTAAATTCCTTAAGATGTATGCTCAAAACTGATATAGAAGGTTTTATAATATCAGCTGCTAATATATTAGGTAAAGGAATGAGATTTTGGTGTTTAGAATTGACTAAAGAACAAGTTAAAGATATAGTAAAAGAGTTACTTTTATATGGATGTAAAGATGGACAAAAATATAAAAATGTTTTTTATAAGGCTATTATTAATATAGCCGTAAGCGATTTTTTAAGTTTTATCGATATNCTGTTTTATAAGGCTATTATTAATATAGCCGTAAGCGATTTTTTGAATTTTATTGAAATTTTAACACAAGAAATTGAAAATATGGAAATCAACCCGAATTATCCTGCGGCTTGTGTTAAGGTTTTAGATATGTTTATTGAGAAAAAATATGAAGAAATTGTTTCGTTTTTACCTGCTGTGGTTGAGCTTATTGTCAGGACGTTAAATCCACATAATCCTATGTTAAGGAAAACAACTATGGATAAAGCTAGCCATACACTGAAAACTTTGATTTTAAGGCTTCCAAATGTTGCATTTTGCCAGATTAAACAAAGGCTTGCTATTGGGACGATTGATAATTTGATTGTAATTTATGATCTTAAAACTGCAAGTCAGTGGAAAATACTTAAAGGGCATTCCGGACCTGTCTGTGCAGTAGAATTCGAAAAAAATGGGAATTTTCTTGCTTCTTATAGCGCAATTGACTGCACAGTAAAAATCTGGAAACTTAAAACTGGGTTTATACAAGATCTTATTGGCAGCCATTCAGGACAAGCGATTAAATCTTTTCAGCTTGAAATCATGTCAACTTCTCAAAGCAATTATAAGAAGTTTTTAGATACAGTAAGATTAAGCTGGGCACAAGATGATAGAATATACTTGACAAGGGAAGATGCAAACAAATATCTAATAAAAGTTTAGAAAATTATGTTTACAAGTTTATGTAGGAATACGAGGATTTATTTAGGAAATAAGGATAAGATTTTAATATAAAAACATGATTTTTAACTTAAAAGTCTTTATGCATTTCGATATGCAGAGACTTTTTGATTTAAATATGGACTGCTGTAAAATAAGTCTTTTGAAAACACCTTTTATCTAAACAAGATAAAACATGGAAAAATGTATTCTGATAGGAAACATTATCATTTATTTTTGAGTTAAAGGATGATGATTATGTAAGCAAAATCCCAAAGACTGTTTGTGGAAAAAATTGTAATGAAGATCTTTTTATGATTTTCAAAGCTTTTTTAGGATTTTAAGGTAGGAGGAGAGGATTAAGTAGAGATGGAATTGAGTAACTTTTTTTTATGATAGAGAAAGTGAGATTTAGGAGAAATTAAAGATGAATATAGAGAAAAAATTGTTAGATTTTAGAAATAAAATGACTGTTAGACTATAAATTAATGAGTTCGAACGTAAGTAGCATCAGACTTTTAAATAACGAAGTCCCTGAACTTGACTTGGAGTCTATTGTTGAAATACATATGACTTTAGAGCAAATGAAGCCAGTGCCAAAAACTGCTAAGGTCTTCCACAAACAGTCTCCAAACATTGAAGACCAACTGTTAAAGAAACATTTAAAATCACAAGCTAAGTTATCTGAAAAAAGGATCAAGAAGAAATCTCAAGAATTAGAAAACATCACTCCAGTGCCAAGAATTAGTGCAAAGTCCACTCGACTAAGCCTTCCTCGATACAAGTCCGAAGTAAAAATGATGATCCAAAGCTCAAAAAAATCCGAGCCAGAAACCGAAGAAATTCAAATCCGTCCACAAGACTCAATCCCAGGCCCTGACCTTGGAACAATAAAACAATCTTTTTCTGCTCGAGGACTAATAACAAAAATATCAAATCCAACAGTAAACCCATTCAAACTTACTTTAATAGAAAAAACAAAATTCTTCTTACATAAAAAAATCTCTAGTGCAGAAAATGCTAAGAAAAAAAAAGCTGAAGAACTTCAAAAACAATGCACATTCAAACCTAAATTAGAAAAAAGTACACCTAAACATAAAAGGTCGGCTGAATCATTACCTGAATGTTTATTAACTGAAGGTGGGATAAAGGCTAATATAATGGTAAGACCTCCTGCACCTAATCCAAGAGTAAATCGTGAGAAGTCTTTGAATAATAATAATATGCAAAAAACAAGTTTGAAAGAAAACTATAATCAGATCTCACCAGCTAAAGGCATTTATGGCTTTAAAGAAGGAGTGAATTTGAAGCAGCTTATTGAGAAATCAAAGCCTTTAATCAAGTATAGTGTTGTCAAAAATTATTAGTTTATTGGGTAAATAAATTTTGAAATATAGGGTTTGGATTATAAGATATTGGGAATTATGTGAATATCTTATTAGTATGTTTCTTCAATATTGGGCTTTTTCTAGCATCTTCATGAATTTCATATCCTCTATTAAACATTGAGCTTTGTCTATATTTAGCTATTGAAGTAACAGGCCTACTATCAATCTCACCGTATTTTACTACAGAGTTTCTAACATATTCTTCTTCTTTCTGGCCTTCTGTATCTCTAGTTTTACGTTTTGTATTAATAAATTCATTTACATTTTCAGAATCCCCTATGCTTTGTGGCTTGAACTTAATTTTCCTTTGCTTCATTTCGTTTTGAGCAGCTTCTTTCAATTGGGTTCTCTGGAGTTTAGGAAAAACAGTCTTTCTTTGCTGAACAATAAATGTCGGCACAGTCCAAACCCTTGATAATTCATCGAAACTTGACTTCTGTTTAATCCTCAGAAGTTCGTTTAAATCAATAAACTGACTGATAACCCGATTTAAAAAGTCGAATTCTTTTTCATTAGATTGGACAACATCAAGCAATTGTTGCTTTTCTTCTGTAAGTTCTTTAATTTTAGATAAGTATTTTTCCATCATTATACAATCTTGAACGCTTTCGGGTACTTGCGGTAAAGATGAGTGGCTTAGATGGGAATAAAAGTCTTTTTTCTGTTCTGCTTTGCTAGAATGAAAAGCAGAGCTGTAGCGGTTTTTCATAGACTTTTTAGACTTTTCTTTGTTTTTCTGATCTTTGTCATCTAGTTTCTCTTTCGCATGAGACATTTATTCTTTTCATAATCTTTTCATAAAACCCTTCATTTTTTCTTTATTTTTCAAACTTCATCCAAAAATCGTAGATTTTTGGCTTACTAAACTCAATAAAACTAAATAGAAACCAAATTGAATTGATAAACTTACATAAACTTCAATAAAACTAAATAGAAACCAAATTGAATTGATAAACTTAACTAATATGATTTAATAGTATTTATGAAATTAAGCCGCAGCTGCAGGAGTTCTTCTAGCTTGACCTGGTCTTGCATTATTTCTTCTCTGTGGTTGAGGATTAGCAGCAGGAGGCGCTGGAAGCGCCAAAGCATTATTTCTATTCTGCGTTCTAATCGATGGTACAGTAGGTTGAATATCAGTTCTTCTCACAGGTTGATTCTCAGCTCTATAATTATTCGGTATATAATCTCCTCTTCTCCTATCATCAATTTTCCTCTCTTCCTGTATATACCTATCACCCATCCTTCCATATATATTCCCACTAGGTCCTGGAAGTGCATTTCCCCCAGCAATCTGCCCCCACCTTCTATCAAAATCCTGTGCATCTTCCATTCCCATATTTTTATACAAATCACTCTTCCTTTCATTATCCCCAATTTTTTCCTTAACCACTTTCCTCCCTTTATTCCCAATCATTCGTTCATGTCCATATTTTTCTAAACCTGTTCCCGAATGAGCATAAGCTTGTTTCCTTTCACCAATCATTCCTTCATATGGATCAACCATTCCTTTAGCTTCACTTCTATATTTTTCTACAATAGGTTGACCATTTCTATCAAGTTTTGTACTCTGCATAATTGTTTGACTATAAAATTGTGAACCTCCTCCTCTTATCATAGGTGAATCAAAAACCTCAGGATTATGGAAATTACTAAAGATATTTCTTGAAAAATTTTCCATTCTTTCCATCATATGATTCATATGGCTAAATGGGTCACTATTCATTATTATTGAAGGACTAAAAGCATCGAAAAAGTTCCCTGGGCTCATAAAATCATCATTTCGACGAGATATTTGATGATGCTCAGGTGGGTAGTTACTTCGTGATCGCTTAGAATTTTCTCGAATCGCTAGCATATTTATTCATTAAGATAAAGATATAACCATATTTTTAAAGAAAATATATAGATAATATAAATTGAAAGATAAGAAAAATATCTTTTGATGAAGACACATTAACAAATGATTGAGAGGATAATAAAAAGATATGGAGAAAAGTTGCGAGAGATGATAGGGAGAAGGAAGGTGAGGAGTTTAGATTGAAGGGAATTTATATGTGTAATTACTTAATACTTTAATGCTTGATTTTTTATAAGTTCTCTCTGTAAGGTTTATATTTTATTTTTTTTAGATTTAAATTGATGAATTTTTATGTATATTCTCTGTATGATATGACTATATATAAAAGAGATAAAGATCCTCAGAATTTTTTCAGCACTAATTCACAAACTTTTTTCACCATGAAAAGCAGTTTAAAGCAAATAACTTTTATATTTGATGTATATATATATATGCACAAAAAGATAAAAGATATAATGTTTATTCTAATAATTTATAATTTAAAAAAAACCCTTCAGATCAAAATTGTATCTTCTCCAACAGCGAGGATTTTTTTGAATTTTGCTCTTTATCGGAGAGAAAAATATCTTAAATAAAGAATTACCTATTTGAAAATCTATATGCGGACTAAGATCCTAAAATTCAAAGGTTTTTTTGTCTGTAAAAACGCTTATCGCAAGGATTGATTTAATGATATAACTAAAATACATGAAATAAAATAGTTAGTTTATATAAGGATATTAAAAAAATGAAACAAAAAATACATCTAAGTTCTAAGGGTCTTTATAATAAACGTGATTTTTATTGTATGCAAATTGATGCACTAAATGTTTTTTAGAAAGTAATTAAAGGGAAAAAAATTAAAAAAATATTGAAATGACTATAATATTTAGCTTTTGTATGCAGAAACAATAATTTCTTCTGGTTTTATACTAAAAATACTCAATTTTCTAATCTTTATATTTTTTTAAAACACTTCTAATAAACATTTCCCTTTTTCTAAAAAAAAATGCTTTTTCCATCAATAAACAGCAAAGATATTATAATTCACATTGAGGATTTCGACAAGGATTTCCCTTCTGGGTACAATCTATATCTTTTCTATATAAAAACTGAGTTCAATTGAGATTCCTTGCCGTGAGGAATAAAAAGATATACAAAAACTTCAGTTTTTGTGGTCTAAAACAAGTAAAACTATTAAAAAAGTTAATTCCAATCATATTTATTGATGATAAACCTTATAAGGATTATTTATAAAAAGTCTTAATCAAATCTTGGATGGTTGGAGTCAAAAGATTAAACATTAAATTTTATCATTTGTTGCATTTTTAATGCAGGAGATTAATATGAAAACAAAATATTATATAATAAACAATAAGTATCTTAAATAATATAAACTCAACATCTAAAAGTAAAAATTCAGCTTTTTAATCATTCTTAATACTTCTAATATACACAATAAACCTATATAGGAAAAATTTTTAGTCAAATTAGAGATTTTGTTTCATAAAAGAAGATATTTAAAGGTTTATAGACTGGAAATTATTAATGTATAATAAAATGATTAGGATAAACTTTGGATTTTATAGGATTTCTTATATGCAAAAAGATATAAGAGTTTTGTGTAAGGATTTCAATATTTTTAGAAATTGAGGGGTTTTTTAGATGTAATGGAGAAATTTGTTAGATGAAGATATTGTATTGAAGGGTGTTTAATGGTTGAAGTTTATAGGATTAATGCGATTTGATCAAGAGTTATAGACGGAATAACCCTTTTGTGAGATTTGGAATATGAGGATAAGTAAAAAACAGATTTATTAGGATTTTCGTAGATTTTCTAAGGGAAAACATTAAGAAAGGGGTTTGTTTGATGTAATTTGTCGTCAGCACTTAGGGATTACGACAATATTATTTTTCTGATCAAACTGGAATTACGAAAAAACGTAAAAAACGCATGTTTTCTTTTTGTTTTTGGTCAAAAAAATTATAAACTATTAAAAAAACTGGGTATTCTCAAGGTTTTTTAGTAAAATCAAGTTTTTCATGTCAATCTGCATGCTTTCTAGCCTCTATGCTTTTTTCTTTCTTTCGAATTTTTGTATTTGTGAATATTTTTTATAAGATTTATTGTAAGGGCCAATACACTATTTTTTTTTACTTTAGATGCATAATAAACCTTATATTTCCTTGAAAATGCACTTTTTACGATTCTAAAGCATGTTGTTAATTTTTTTTGTTTTTCTTCAGATGATGAAATTGAATTTTTTAAGAAATCAGTCTAATAAATTTATCTCAAAGCTTAATTGTTTATATTTTATTACATTTTTGATAGAATTTGGCTTTAAAAGATTTTGATTCTCTTTTTGTACTTTATAAGATAAGTTTTTTACTCTTTTATCTCTAAATCTTAAATATTTCGCCTATATTCCATATTGTTTTTAAGCTTGAAAAATTAGAGTAGCTTCTTTATGATAAAATTCACTACAGATAGTTATGGTTATAAGTATTTTAAAGATAGATTTGTATATAAGCTTAACTTTATCAAATTAAACTATGTGTATTATTTTTTTTGGTATAAAATTTTATCTTTAGTATCAATTTTGGTAGTTTTGATATAGATTTTTATAGTTTTATTGTAATTTTAATCATGATTTATAGGATTTTTATCTATTTTTTAATCAGTAGCTAAGATCCTTTTGAAATTTACAATCTTCGAAGGTTTTTTTGCAAATGAAAATTCTACCTTTACATTACATAAAAGACTTAATTTTAATTATAGATTATATGGTTTATTAGAAATAAATCTTATCAAACGCTAATTATGAAATTTGTCAAGTTATTTACTCTGGGTTAAATTTTTTTACAACTTTTATGTAAAATTATGATATTTTGTATTTAAAAAAAAATTCTGAGTACTTTATGATAAGGTATAGGTTATATGATAGTAAATAAGCCTAGTTGAAGTGATAAAGTTGGTATAAAATGCTTTTCTTATATAAAAAATAGAATGGAAGAGGTGTATTATTTGATATTAGCCCAATATTGATTAATTTATAAGATTTTTTAGGTATAAACTATGCTTTTATGTTGTAATATATAGTGATAAACATAAACTATGATTTTATTATGTGCTAAGCATAGGAAACTATATTATTTTTTTTCTATTTGGTAAAGCTTATAGAAAAAAAAAAAAATTTATAGGCTAAAAGCTTTAGTCTTACACTTAATGCATAATAAAAGATTTTCTTATATAAACTATCTTCTTATACTTAAAAATAGTTGATGATTTTTTGAGCATTGATATGATTTTTAATGCCTAGTCGAATATCCAAGCACTTTATAAACTTTTATTATATAATTCAATAATACCCTATAGGAAATTATTAATTTCACATTTGACTATATATTGGAAAGATATTTTTTCAATAGAATATTCTAAATAATTTCTAAACATATAGAAAATATCACATTGGATTCTAGAAATAATTTTTCTTTCTAGAAGTCACTAAAAGCAAAAAATATCTTTTGGAAATCTAGGTTTTCAGAGCGAAATAGGCACTTTTGACGCTGGGTATCTGTTTTGATTTTACATTTTTTGATGCAAACTATAAAGATTTGCTGAAAAATAAAAATTCTAGAAGAATTCAAAGATTTCATCTGAGATAATAGAAAATTCGCATAAGATATACAAAACTTAGGCCTTAGTACTTTTTTTTCAAGCTTTTTCTTAGATATTCAAAATATCTTATCTGAAAAGATTGAATTTATTCTGTGATTATATAATCAATGGTTAAAAATCATATTTTTTTTTATATTATATCATATGGACTTTAAAGCTGGATTTTGGATAAATTATCTAAAATTGTACATAAAAAATATATGATTTTTTTGTTACCTTAAAGCTGTGAAATTATTATGACTAGAAAATATTTTTTTATGATTATCAAATGTGTTAAGTTATTAAATACGATAGAATAATGGGTGGATAGATAATTATTATGAATAGTTAGAAATTCGATATAGAGTCGTAGTATGGATATTTATGAAACTTAAGTAATTTTGGTTAGTTTATTAGAGGAAACTATAATATATTAGATTAAATCAAGCTACACATAAAACAATCAAACTCTAGTCATAAAAAAACCAACAACTTTTTATATTTTCCCCAANCTCTAGTCATAAAAAAACCAACAACTTTTTATATTTTCCCCAAAACATATCCCAAAAAAGTTTATCCTTATATAAAATCTACATATAATTTTAGAAAAATGATTTATTTTCAATAGCCGGCCTATGGAAAAACAACGACCCATGGGCAACTTTTCCAGGGAGTCTCAATATTTTAACACACTCAATACAAAAATCTTGTTTTTTCCTATACCCAAACTCAGAAAGATGTGCTCTATACATACAACAATTCGAACACATAGCATTTCCACAAGCCTTACAATAATATCTTTTCCTAAACAAATGGAATCTTACAGAACAAATTTTACAATTTCCTAAAGATTGAAGAACTGGGCGTCTTGAAACTTGTAAAGCTTGTTTCCATTCTAAAAACTCATCAAGTGTATTAGTAAATATCTTAAGATTATTTATTTCTTCATTTTGTATATAAGATATGTTGATTTCATATATAGAAATGTTCTCTGATTTTATGGCAAAGTTCTGATCAATAATAATTTCTTGAACTATTTTTCCTTCTAAGTATATATACAAAATTTTCTGATGTAAACGTAAATCTGTAGTTATTTCACCTAGGTTTGATTCTTGTATTTTGAAAGTATTGACGAAATTATGGCTTTGGATTTTACTTGTGAAAATTTTAGAATCAGGATCGAGTTTGTACATTTTTATATAAAAAGTTTTTTTGTAAGAGATTTTAAAGGTTTTCGATGATTTGATTAATTTTTTTTTGAAGATTTTTGTTTAGATTAGGATGATGGATAATGTTTTTTGGGTTTATATATGGAGTTGATAGGTTTAGGATGTAATGATGATTTGTCTTAATCGAACATATCTTTTTAAAAAAAAATCAATAAATTTACTCAAGTATTCAACTTGGTATAGTGACTAACATTTATTTATCTTATCTCCTCAAATTTTCTGAGTTTTTTTTATACAGTGAAAATCCCTTTAATTATCTAAAGAAACTTTCTTTTTCTCTTATCAGAATCTAGATCCAATATAAGAAATTCATATGATGGGGATGTTAATGGCCAGGGCCTTTGCCCTGGCAACCAACTTGATTTTATCCATATTAATGAATAAAAAATATGCAGGCAATCAAAAATATTTACATGTATGAGGATCCACTTCCACTTGCTGTGCCTTTACCTAAGCAATCAAAAATATTTACATGTATGAGGATCCACTTCCACTTGCTGTGCCTTTACCTAAACGTGGATATTCACTTGAAGCTGATATGCTTTTAGGCTGGCGTCCGAAATTTATCAAAACCCTTAACTTTCTANAAACGTGGATATTCACTTGAAGCTGATATGCTTTTAGGCTGGCGTCCGAAATTTATCAAAACCCCGATTTTGCTTTACTATAACGATGAGCTCTACATAGACTTATATAAGAAATCCTATCCAATAATCTATCAAGGTTATCGTCCTAAAGACAGTTTCGCATTTCATTCAGAGCTCACAGATAACTCCTCAGATTGTTACCCTTTTGACTTCACAGACAAAAGCTTAACTGCATATGCTTTTTTAAACAAAAACAAGCCTATACATTCTGAATTAGTTGGAATGACAAAAGAAGCTCCAGTAGGTTGTCTTCATTTCGATAGTAAATTTGAATCAGGGAATTTAGATCAAGTTGTTATGTTAAATCCTTATGAATATGATCTTTATATGTGTCCTGATACAAATACAGGTAGTCATATGCACTGGTTTTATTTTTCTATTACAGGATTTACAAGTTTGCAGCCTATTAAATTCAATATTGTGAATATTTCAAGAAATTCACCTTTGTTTAAAGCTGGAATGAAACCTAAAGGGTATAGTTTTATTAAAGTTGAAAGAGGAGAAAGCTCTGGATGGGAGTATATTGGAGAAAATGTCACTTTTGGGCCTAGTAAATTGAATAAACTCCTTGACCCTGGGAGTAAAAAGTATTTTTTTATGCTGAGTTTTGAGTACCAGCCGATCTGTGTTGATGATAAAGTTTGGATAGCCACAACAAGTCCATATACATTTACTAGACTATGGAAAGTTATTAGATGTATGAAAAATGATGACTCTTTATACCATACATCGCATTTAAAACTTTCTACTTTAGGTAAAAGTTTGAGTTTAATTGATATCCCATTACTTACAATAACAAACCCACATAGCAAACTAAAGAAAAAAGTTATTATCGCAATTGGACGTGTTCATCCTTCAGAAACTGTAGGTTCTTGGGTGATTGAAGGTTTTTTCCGTTTTATCTTAACCAGATGCCAAGAAGCTCGTAAGCTTCGTGATAAGTTTATATTTAAAATAATCCCAATGTGTAACCCAGATGGGGTGATAATTGGGAATTCAAGAACAGGTCTAAGCGGTGACGACTTAAATCGTTGTTATCTGAACCCAAGTGAGAAATTTAACCCAGAATCCAAACTTATAAAAGATTTAGTTGAAAAACTCACAGAAAGTGGAAGTAAAGTTTATATGTTCCTAGACTTCCATGGGCATTTCTGCAAAAAAGGAAGTTTCATGTATGGTCCTTCATACCCTTTACACGATCTGAACTATTTTCAAACCAGGATAATCCCAAAACTCTTAAGTGAAAGGACTTGTATATTCCGTTATCATTCATCAAGATTTATAATGGAAAGGTCTAAAAAAAGCACAGCACGTATGGTCATGTGGAAAGAATTAGGTATAATCAACGCATATACATTAGAAACTTCATATTTTGGTTACCTTAACAAAGATCGTGAAACAATGGTTTTTTGTATTGAAGATTTCTATACCCTTGCAGAAAAACTTGCTAAGACAATATACGAGTTTTACTTTATGCAGAAACAAGAAAGGCTTTTCCATAAACAAAAAGCTAAAGAACGGTCACTTAAAAAACAAAGACCTACTCCTAAAACCAGAGAGTCTAGAAACTATGAAAATACTCCAGTTAATGATATGGAATCTGATGAATCTTCATTTGGGAATCAACCTTTTAGTTTAGATGCTCAAAGTACAAATATTGCTAGTAAAGTCCCTTCAGAGATGATTTTACCTTTGAATATTATTAAAGAAGAATTTATTGAAAGGAATTTTGAAGAAGTTATTCAGATGATAAAACAAGATTGTAGTGAAGGAGAAGAAAGTGAATCTCAAGGTTCAGGTAGTGAATCTGATGAAATTAAAGAAGTTATTGAGTTACCACCTTTGGATAAAAGTAGAAGAAATATTTCGATACAGGAAGTTGAGATGCCAAAAATTAGAGATGAGTTTAATAAGCCTAAAAAAAAACTTGTTCTTAATGAGAAGTTTGCTAAAAGGTTGGAGAAGATAAGAGAGAAAAAAAGAATGAATAAACTGAGAAAAGATAAGGAAAAATCGAATTTTCCTTCGATTATACAAAAAGCTATGACCAATAGCAAACTGAAAGAACTTGAGAAAAAGGAAGAGACTAATAAAATGTGTAATTAATATAAGATATTGTTATAAGTCTAAAGGGTTATTTTTTAGTGTAGTTTTCATAATATATAATTAAAGATTATAATTTTTATATAATAACAATATTATCTATGATATTGATTTTAATAACCTTTACTGATAATAGCAATTTTCAACTTATCAATAACCTAAAATCCAAAAATCATAACAAAACTTTCTTATAAAATAACCTCAGTATTACAAAATGTGTATATTTAGACTAATAGTTTAAAAAACATAATAATGGTGACCTATAATATTAAAAAAAATAACATGGGAAACTCAATCTCAGAATGTATAGACAAACAACGAGTCAACAAAGGAGAATTTGATGTTACTGCAAACGATGAAAAAGTTTCAGATGAATATTTAAAAAAGACTACACCAGATAATACACTCAGTCAACTATTATCAAGAAAAATCAAAGAAGAACAACAGCCACGTAGATATATGAAAGGATCAGTTAAAGTTATAATCCTTTAACTTAATATATAAAATCTAAGTATTTATAAAAGATTGTGTCTAACGGTGATAAGGTTTTTTGTATAATTATAAGTAAATAAAAGCTTTTATGTTGAAAATTTTGAATGAATATGATAAGGGTTTTTATGGATTGTCATTGAATGTTGATTAGGAAATTATAATGATAGATTAAGATATCATTGAAATGATGATGTTATAAGTAGGGGTATTAGAAGATGAGGATTTTAATGAGAAAAAGATGATTTTAAAAGTAGAGGTTTTTAAGGATGATTGAATGAAGAAGTAGTTTGAATTAGGAGAAGATGCAGGTGAAGGTAGGTTTTTGAATATTTTTAGGATGCTTTAGTTTTTAAGGAATTTGGACTTTTGGGTTATGAAGAATTATTAAGGGTTTTATGATTGAGATGAAACAATTTATTATGGTAAAGCGAGGATTATTATAAATATAGCTATTATATTTTCATTTAGTTTGAATAACTTGAAATATGATAAGCTATATAATTTGTATTTTCATAATAAAATTATCATTTAGACTGTAACATCCTGACAATAACCTCATAGCCATTCTAACAAATCTCCTTTTATACTATTCAAAAATATTAATTCATAAGCAAATTCCAACTTTTTCCAAAAAAAAAACTCTAAGCACATCAAACCAAATATCATTTAACATATAAAAAGCCACCAAACTTCAATAAAAATTACTTTAGCACCTTATCCAAAAGTTATCTTCCCCAATAAAAACCTTGAAAATCCTTATATCATCCTTTAAAAANCATTTAACATATAAAAAGCCACCAAACTTCAATAAAAATTACTTTAGCACCTTATCCAAAAGTTGTCTTCCCAATAAAAACCTTGAAAATCCTTATATCATCCTTTAAAATTTTTTCATTTCATTAACCCGATCATCTTCTCATCCTCTTAACCTAAACCTAATCCTCTAATAAAAATGTACTGCGAAATTAAAGGTGTGCTTTTTATCGACTCTGATGGGGAAAAAATCTATGGCAAGTATTTCAATCCAACCAATGAAATATCTACACCAGCAGGACAAGATTTATTTGAAAAACAGCTAAAGTCCAAATTATCCAAATTCACATTGAAAAACAAAGAAAATGAAGTTGTTCTTATTGACTCTTTCACTGTGGTTCTCAAAATGGTCAACAATATCACAGTCTATCTATTCTCAGGACATGATGAAAACGAGATTTTCATGGCCTCTGTTATAGATTCTTTAGTTGAAGCATTAGAATTAGTCTATCGTGGAGAGATTGAAAGATCTAAAATTATTGAAGAAATGGAATTACTTATGCTGACTGTTGATGAAATGTTTGAAGATGGGAATATTTTATCGTTTGATGCACCTTCGATTGCTGAAAAAGTACTTATGAGAGAAGTTGGAGAACCTGCTCCTGTAAAGACTATGGCTAAGGAGTCACTTTTTGGTAGAGCTTTGCAAAATGCTAAACAAGCGATAACAAAGTCTATTTCTGCGAGAAAATAATAGTATATAGGTTAGATCTGTGTTAGTGATATGAGGTTATAAGAAAA
Source organism: Stentor coeruleus (assembly GCA_001970955.1). NCBI lineage: Eukaryota > Ciliophora > Heterotrichea > Heterotrichida > Stentoridae > Stentor > Stentor coeruleus. The sequence continues at coordinate 39,503 of MPUH01000038.1, forward strand.
TTGTATAGGGTTTTTGAATAAAGGATGATTTTGTTGGGGTAGATGAGGTTTTGGCTTGATTTTTAGAAAGTTTTGGGTGAGAAAAAAAGCTTTTGATGATGGTGTGCTAGGGNGAAAATTGTATAGGGTTTTTGAATAAAGGATGATTTTGTTGGAGTAGATGAGATTTTGGCTTGATTTTTAGAAAGTTTTGGGTGAGAAAAAAAGCTTTTGATGATGGTGTGCTAGGGTATTTGGAAGAGAAATTGTGATTTTTTAATTTTAGATGAAGATTAGTTGATTGAAGTTTTGATATGGATTTTTTGTATGTATATAAATAGAGGAAGTTATAAGATAAATTAAAACTGATTGTATAATTTAAAACTTATGATAAAACTGAAAATTGTAATACATTGATTTTCCATGCTTTTTGATTTATTATCGGGATTTTATGATGATAATAGTAGTAGGGATTCCATTAATAGCTTATGGACTTTAAAATTTTGATGCTAATTTGTCTTATACAGTTTATAATTCCTTCAAACATTTTTTCATAAGCTTTAAAGTCTTTTCTTTTCATTGTATACTTGCTATAATTTATCTCACATCAGCCAAACTCTTCTTCAAGTAATATTATTTATTAAACAATTTCTTTAAATCTTTTTTGGATTTGAGCCTATTTGAGAACTTGACATTTCTTTTAAATATCCTCAAGGCTAAATAGTAAAATATCGACTCTTAGTTAAATTAAAGGATAAATTGTAATTATTTTTATCTATTTTTCCCCATAAAGCTATAATTTTTTATACTAGTCATGCTTAATAATAATTCACAAATTAAGCATTTTATAAAGTCAATCAAAAACACTGAATTCTTAGTACATAATAAAATGGAGTATAGCCAAGGAATAATACCAAACCGCCAAAACACAATCCCTACAAAAAACAAATTTTCATATGAATTAAGTGTTTATTTTAATACCCTCCCTCTATCCAACAAATATTATCTTAAGTTATACATCCAAAAACATTTTATAAAAAACATAATTCAAATACTTTTATAATTCCTTCTAACTAAATATTCATAAATACAATAAAATCTCATAAACCAAAAATATTATCTATCAAACCACCAAACAAAATCCTCATCTACCCCACACCCAAAACCAAAAAACTCAAATATTACCTTCAATATCTTCTAAAAGCCTTAAAATCGTTTTTATCAACCATCTCAATCCGAAATCCTGGCAAACTTGCAAAACAAACTCCGCTTCTCCTTATAAGCCAATCCTTACCTTCCCATAAATTTCCTTCTGTTAAAATCTCTAATTTTTTCCTGATACTAATCCTTTTCTACATTAGTAAAAAACTGACATTTTATTTATAAAATGCCTAATGTAAATTTGAATTTTAGTTTTCTCAAACATCACAACATAAATTTATAAACAATCCAATTGAGTTTATATTTAACTAAATATGCTTGGAAGCTTAATATCAAACTGTGGACATGTAATTTTAGGAAGTAGATATGCTTCCTCAATGTCCTTGCTTTCAAAGGTTTTTTCTTGGTTTTTAACATTATCACCAAGATTCTCTGACTTGTAATCTTCATCTAAGAAATCTTTAAAGTATCTCTTAACTTCAGTGTGGATTTTTTTGTGATATGATAATTGACTGCTCTGTCTAAAATATTTCCCACATCCTGGTTCGTTGCATCTGTAAGGTTTCTGACCTGTATGAGTGTAAAAGTGTTCTTTTAGGCTTTGTTTAGTCCCAAGAACTCTTTTGCACTTTTTACATCGGTAGCCTATGGTTGGATTTTGCTCATTTTCTGAGTGATCTTCGATAAGATGCTTACGTAAACTTGATTCATTGCGGAAGGTCTTTCTACAGTTGAGAGAAGTGCAGGCTAGGTAACTAGTTTTCATTGTATTTATTATTAATATAGCCATTAATATCACCAATACATTACCAATATTAATTTCACCATTAGATATTATTTATATATTCACTAATGTATATGGTAAATGCAAAAATCCGAATAAAATAGCTCCCATTGCAAAGAAAATCCTCAAGCAAGCGCTAATAAATTTGAATTTTATTTCTATTTTAAAAGTTATTTGAGAAAAAATGGCAAGTATTATCAGATTTTTTCACAACAAGTCTAGGCAATTTTTAAAATTTCTTAGAATAATATTGCATTCTGTTAGTTCTTTTTTTATAATTAGGTTAATAATTAAAACACATCTTTGAAAACAAAAAAATTCTTAGTTTGAACTTGATGTTTTAGGGTGCATAAAGAAAAACAATAAGATTTTATTTTTAGAAGTCTTTTTCAGCTTTATTAAGTGTAACTAATTGAAAATATATTATGGATAACTCTATTGAAATGTAGTCATAAGTTATGCTTATAAAGTTTTGAATGAGAAAATTGTAAATTTGTTGAAAATCTATTAGAATATGCCCTTTTCATCCTGGTATACAAAGATTATTATGTGTTATATAGATATTGTGAATACTTTTTAGCTTAATCAACTAGTGGGAGTGTTTATTATTGACTTACCAAAACAAATGTAAATTATTTTATTACAAACTCAGTAATTTTTCCTTTAAATTTATGCCTTATAACATTTTAAGGAAGTTCTTAAAGAACATTTGGATTATTTAATGAGATTTTTCATATAAAGCCTATGGCTAGCTTAAGCAAAAAATGATATAAAGTATGATTTCAAGTTTTAGACACATTATGATTAGTTCATATTAGGATAATATTTAAATAATTAAGTATTACAGAGAATTTAAGAATTTTAAAATCATAAAAGAAGTTTAATATATTTAGAAAGGCTTAATAGCATTAAAGTCTAAGATTATGCTCAGATTGATTAAAGGAAAAATTTAAGTAAATTCATAGGCTCGGCGGGAAAAACATCATAAGCAAGATAAAGAAAATACCTTGCATTATATTGAAATTTAATGAAAAAATCAATCTCTAGATAGAAAATTTATGATAAGCACGATGGAAAACTATTATCTTTTTTAAATCACAGAATAAAAAAAAATTGTTAAGTTTAAATGAAGAAACTCTAAAAACCAGCCTATATTTTGTATTCAAGTGGCATTATTTGATAAAATTATAAGTACATTAGTTCAATTTGTATTTAATCATTCCAACATATTCTTTAAATTATTCCATAAAGCTTTAAATTAAGTTTATTTATAATCCAAACAATATAAAAACAATATTATCAAAAAAATCTTTCATAAACTAACACAAAAAACTACTTAAATAATCCACTACTAATCATATAATCTTAAAGTCCTTGAAACCTAATTTTATAACAAATCAAACCATAAAATCCTTAAAAACAACAAATTATCATAAAATCCAAGTTTAAATTTTTATATCAAATATAATAAAAAACCCTTAATAATATTTCCTATGATTGCATTAAACTTTATTTTTCCAAGCACCGACCAGCGAATTATAAAAAAATACAAATCAACAGACAAGGTATTTATCATATAGATTTACCAAATCAAAGAATCTTTATTAGGCAATTTACCTTCAAATATTAATAAAAATACAATTGACTACATGAGATTTTTTTCTATGGGTAAAGAGCTCAGTGATGCTAATCCTTTAAGTGCTTATCCTTTACCTGATCCTTCACAACCTATGCCTATACATGTTCATTTATTATATCTGCAGACTGCAAGAGTTACTCCTATGTGTTGCGAATTTTGTTATATACTTTAACTAAAACTAATTAAGATGATCTTTGTTTGGTTTATATGCCTAATTGCAAGGTGTTAAGATTTCTTATTGTCTAGAATATGATTAAATATCAAAATTAGTATGATCGATCGAGTTGCCGGGCATAATATTTTTTTTTGTGGAAAGCATTTTATATCAAACTTACTATTGGTAAAGATATAAAAAAATCTATTAAAAGTAAGTAATTTTTCAGATATTTAGGCTGGGCGAATAGCTTTTTCCTTTATACTGACAAGACGTTCTCTTTCTTCAAGTTTTTCTCTAAACAGCAAAATCTCCTTTTCCTTCTCAGTAATCATCCCATTTTTTTCTTCAAGTTTTAAATTTATAGTCGCGATTTTGAATTTTTCAACAAAAATACCTTCCTTTTCTTTGCTTATAATTGATTTCTCATATTCAAGTTCTTCAGCTAACTTTTTTAAGCACTCCGCGTCGTTTTTAAGGTCAACTCGTTCTTTTTCCATTTTTTCTTGTAGTTCCTTAAGATCTTTTTCCTTAGTCCGAAGTTTGACTAGCTCTTCTTCAAGTTCAGTTTGTAGACACTCGAATTGTTTATTAAAATTTTTCTTATGATTAGGACTTAAATTCAAATCCATACTTTCACTATTCTCATTAACTTTCTCTTGTACTATAGCATTTTTTAACTCTTCATTAATTTTCTTATATTTCTCAACTTCATCCTGTAAAACTTCACACCTCTTAATCAATTCTTTAATTTCATCCTCACGTTTATCATTTTCCCTAGTTTCAATATTCCCTTTTTTTCCATCAACAATATTTTCTTCTTCATTTCCAAGCCCTTCACTATCTTTTACCCCATAATATTTTCTCAGATTCTTAATCATATCCAAAATATTCAGAATCTGTTCATTTTCTTTTTCCCTATTTTCTTTAACTCCTAATAATTTTTCAAGCTCTTCTCCAATAGTATTAGCTTGAACAAAAATATATTGTTCTTGTTGTGATATTTTCAGTTTAAGCATAGCATTTTCAGCATATAATTTATTTATTGTATATATAATTTCATTGTATTTAGGGTTTTCTTCAAATTCTTTTCCTTTTTTATATGAGTCTACAAGTAGAAAAGCTAATTCAAGATCATTTTTTGTCCTGAAAAGCTCAGAGTTACTATTAAGTAACTCAGCTTGACAACTCATAAGCTCATCTCTAATATAAAAAATTTCTTCTCTTGAAGACTGTAAATCATTTAAAGCATTTAATAAAGCATTTTGAGTATTTTCTTGTTCAGCATATGATAATTGTAAAGATGTTCTAACTTGTTCTATATCAAAATATGATTTTTCTAACTCTTGTTCTAAAGTTTGGATTTTAGAAGTATATGATTTATAAGAATCATCTTGATTTATAAGGTTTTTTGATGTATCAGGATTTGTGATATTTCGTGCTTGGTCTAATTGATTTTTTGTATAGTTTAATTCTGATCTTAAAGATGATATTTCTGCTTTTAGAGTGTTTTCGATTGAGTCTAAGGCTGAATCTCTTGAATGGTTTTTTAAATGCCGGCATGATGGTTTTAAAGCTGAAATACTGCATTCAAGAGTATGGATTGTTGTGCTTAATAACTGAATTTCTTTATCTTTTTGTGATAAATGCAATGTATATAACTCATGAGTTTTTTCAGTTATTGGNCATGATGGTTTTAAAGCTGAAATACTGCATTCAAGAGTATGGATTGTTGTGCTTAATAACTGAATTTCTTTATCTTTTTGTGATAAATGCAATGTATATAATTCATGAGTTTTTTCAGTTATTGGGCTGGATTTAGTTTGGTTAATTTCTAGTTCCTCTTCTAATGTTTTAATTTTATCTTTGAACACATTCATCAGATTTTGCATATNCTCATGAGTTTTTTCAGTTATTGGACTGGATTTAGTTTGGTTGATTTCTAGTTCCTCTTCTAATGTTTTAATTTTATCTTTGAACACATTCATCAGATTTTGCATATCTTCAATCTCTTGATCCCTTTTGTCAATCATCTCTTCAGCTACTTGAGTACTAATTGTAGCATGTTCTAATTCTACACGTAAATCATCTATGGATTTATTTAACATTTTTATATGCTCTTGAAGTTTTTTTACTTCCTTATTAGCATCATATTCAGCCCAAGGTAAACTTTTAGCTTTCTCATGAGAAATTTTCCTATCCCTAACCCCATCTACTTTTGCCTCACAACTTATATTGACCTTATCCTTATCATCCCTAAGTTCTTTATTCACTGCTTCAATTCTATCATTTAACAAAGAAATTTCTGAATTTCTAGCCTCAATTTCATCAAAAGCATCTTCTTCATTAGCATTTTCATCTTTTAACCCTTTCATTTCCTCTTTAATCCTAACATTTTCACTCTTAACCTTAACCAATTCTTCTTTAACCTCAGCCAATTCTTCTTTAACCTCAGCCAAATCCTTCTTATAAAGTTCTAATTCAATGATCTTCCCTTCAACCATCCTCTGATCATCCTTTTTATCATCATCTTGAAAAAAGTTTAAAAATTCCTGATCATCTTCTAATTGTTGAGATCTATTCCATGGTGGAGGGGTTAATTGATAAGGTCCAGTTAAATTTTTTATTTCATTTTCTAATTTTTCAATTTTTTGTTTTGCTATAGAAAGTTTAACTTTAGTATTACTATATTCAGTTTTTATATAAGCATTATCCATTATAAGTAAATTTTCTTTATTTTTAAATGTTTCATTTTCTGATTTTAAAGTATCTTGGATTTGTTGTAAGGATTTTATATTATTTGATAGTAATTCTATTTCTAAAGATTTTTTATCAAGAGTAGCTTTTAAACTATTTGCTTCAGAATTAGCAAAACTTAATTGGGATTTTAGATAACTTATTTCTGAATTGTAGGAGTTATCTTGTTTAGATGGAGAGTTTTTATGTTTTATTGATGAGGAAAGGAGATGATTTAATTCATTTTTTGTGCAGGACAATTCGAAAAGAGCGGAATCGAGGTTTTGTTTGATTGTGTCAAGTTGGGATAAAGTTGATGATAACTGGGTTTCTTTTATAATAAGGGATGATTTTACTGATTTTAGTTCGATTAGGGCTGAGTCAAGCTGTAACTTTGTGTCTTCGAAGTTCCGTATTGAAAAAGCAGCTTCTTCAAGGTGTTTTTTAAGCTCTTCATTTTCTGTTTTAGTATTTTCGAACTCCAACACAGAAACATGTATAATCCTATTATCACAGCCCAAACACAAAGCTAATTCCTCCGCAGTTTGCAATTTATTTTCAGTTTCTTTAATCTTTTTCTTCAAAACATTAAACTCTTCTAAAGTTTCTGTATTAGGAAAAGTATTATCCTCTCCTTTTTTTTCCTTAATATCATTCAAAGTCAGCCAAGGAAGTTCATCATTATTCTTCCTTCCTTTTATAAACCCTTTATCACAATTCCCCTCTCTTATATTTTTCTTATTCAAAGGTGACTCATCTCTAGTTTTTAATAAACTTTTAATCCTTTCAATAGAAGCAATTTCTTCATTTAAATACATCTGCGCTTCTTTAACTTTAACTTTTTGAGCATGTAGATTTAATTCCTTAACTCTTAAAGTTTCAGTTTTTTTTTCAAGTATTTCATAGTTGATTTTATGTTCTTGGGTGAATTTCTCTTTTAGTTTCAATAAGGACTTCTGGAAATCTTTGAGTTTTTTTTCTTTACTGAGGATTTTTCTAACTTTTTCATCCAAGTCATCATTAGCTTGAAAAATATTATGGGCAAAATCCTCATCACCTTCAGTTTTTATATGAATTCCTTCATCAAACAGCTTTTGGATCTCGTTTTCTTTAGAGATAATAAGACTTTCTTGGGAAAGATGAGAAATTTGCTCTTGTTTTTCTGTAAGTTTTTCTAGATCTTGCTTGGTTTTGGTGTAGTCAAGGATAAGTTTCTCGATGTCTTCACGCTTTTTGTCAAGGGTTAAGGATTCTTGTTGTAATAATTGATGCTTTTTTTCTAGTAAATCTTTTTGCTCTTGGAGCTTTCTTTGGTCTTCTTTGAGTTTAGATTTTGATACGAGGAATTTTTTCTTCTGTTCGGTTAGAGCTTCTCGTTCCTTTTTCAATGCGAGTTCTTGCTCTAGAAGACGTTCGTCTTTTAGTTTTAGCAAGCTGTCGTATTGCTTCAGGTGCTTTTCGGTTAAAAAANTGAGGAATTTTTTCTTCTGTTCGGTTAGAGCTTCTCGTTCCTTTTTCAATGCGAGTTCTTGCTCTAAAAGACGTTCGTCTTTTAGTTTTAGCAAGCTGTCGTATTGCTTCAGGTGCTTTTCGGTTAAAAAAAACTTTTCTTGGCTTTTTTGCATTTATTTCTATTTGGTGGTTTATGAAATTTTAGTGTTATAGATTTTAGTATATTATGGAGAATTTTTGATTAAGGTTTAAGAATATTTGATAAGGTTTATTGTGTGGTTTATATAAGTTTTATATAAAGGTGTTATTTTTTTTTAGCATATTATAAGTATTTATTAATTAAAATCTTTGATCTGTTAGAATTTTTTTATATACCCTAGATATAAATTTATAATATAAAACTGATAAGAAATATATATATTAGATATATAATCCAGAGATATATAACAAGATAATAATAAATTCATTTATGTATAATAGTTATAATTTATTATAATAATATAGTTATCAGTATAATAATAATTCTTTAATATTAAATCTACTATCTAAATATCATAACTTTATCATATCTATTATCTAAACCTTTAACACCCTTACACATAATAAAACCAAACTTAATTATAATTTGTGCTTTTTCTCCAAAACACAACCCCTAAAGGTACTTTGCACAAAAACAATAAAATCGATAGCCAAATAGTTGCCGAGTACCATCCTCCAATCGAACTCCAATCCGAAGCAAAATTCACAAGCCACACAAAATCATAAGCTTCACTAAAAAGTATGCAATAAGAGAAATTTCTTAAAAAAAAGTGCTGGTCTTTAATCCAATAATAAAATCCTGCAATGCTCGATACTAACTATATAAAAATTACATTAAAAAAGTCAGGTCTCATAAAATTTATAAGCACAGCAAAAACCATATACATAATTATCATGTAGTACATATAATCTTCATTTTCTACAACAATGGAAATTTTCCCATTAGTGATTTCTTCAAGTTTTTGGACTAGTTTTTCTTCAAAGTGAAAAGTTCCTGAAGCCGGGGTTGTTATATCAGTTCTCCCATATGGTTCACGTAAATATCCAAAAGGTTTTTTAAGTTTATCAAGTTGTTCTTTTAATTGGTCAAGTCTTTCTATATCTTCAGCGATAATCCTTTCCCATTCTGAGTTTATATCTTTGTAGTATCGAGTTTTACTCCATATCCATTGGAGTTCTAAACAAATCCTCCCTTGCCATTTTTCTAGGTATTTTTGAGAGGATAAAGAGAAATATTGTTCACGTTTTAGTTGGTCGGCTAGAGTTTTTAATGGAATAGTTAGTTTCCCCACAAATTTATCCCCCAACATACTTTTACTCATAACTGTAAAAGTTACATCAAGGTCTTTGCTTGTTATTGGGAAAGTATAGCTTTCATTCCATATTGGGTTTAAACTCCCAGGAACTAAAGAAGTCTCTATTTTTTTACCCCCACATTCTATTATAACATAAGGATCAGCTGAACCTGATGAATTACTGGGCATAAGGTTTTGAGCTGATTTTACTATAATACTTAAAGAACTCCCATACATTATCCCAGCAGAATTCAATGATTCAGTCTGTTCAGCTCTTCTTAGCTTTTCTTTATTGTCTTCTAATGACGATTGACCTTTTTTAATATCTTTTTCAACTTTTTTCATTTGTCTTTTAATCATTTCTTCTACTTCGATATATGACTCGACGAATTCTTCAAAGGTAATTTCATTGTCATGGTTACGATCCATACGAGAAAACAACTCTTTGCAAAGAGTTAAATCAAATGCCTCACCTTGTTTTTCTGAAAGGAAGTCGTGTATTTCATCGAATGTGATAACGTTATTATGGTCTCTATCAAGATCTGAAAATTCTTTTAATAATTGCTCACGTCTTTCTTCTTGAAGACCAGATCTTGGAGAACTTCCTGCTGAACTACGAACTTTGGGGAGGTCTTTGGTTATTATTGGGTAAGGAACATGTGAAGAGACCTTAGGTTCCATTTATATAAATATATCATTGCCATAACTATTTATTAAGGCTTATTATCTTTAGAACTGTAGTTACCAATTATTTTTTAAAATATTTTTATTNAACTATTTATTAAGGCTTATTATCTTTAGAACTGTAGTTACCAATTATTTTTTAAAATATTTTTATTTGAACCTAGGGGAGAGATTGATTGTGATTAGGGATATTATCAGTTTTTTTAAAGATAATGGTAAGGTTTTAAGTTGTTGATGTGTATTTTTGAACCTAGGGGAGAGATTGATTGTGATTAGGGATATTATCAGTTTTTTTAAAGATAATGGTAGGGTTTTAGGTTGTTGATGTGTATGTTTGAATAGAGGTGTATGTTATAAGTTTTAAGCTAGCTGGAATGTGTTTTTTTTTTTGAATGTTGATTTAAGAACTAAAGATTTTGATTACGATTAGGAATGGTTTGATGAATTCTTCCTAATCCATTCAAAACCTTTTCTTACACCTCAAAAATCTCTATAATAATTCCCAACGCCATATAATCTAACTCTTATATATCCCAATAATGAGAAAAAATATCACCTCAGAAGACCTTTACCCCCAAGAAATGATTATGAAAATCCAGCATGATCGACAGCTCGGGCCAATCCAAGAACAAAAAATTATCTTCGAAGATATGAAGAAACTTGAATCTCCCCTTATAAACAAAATCGTAATCGTCGACTCATTCAGTACCTTATCAAGTGATCATACCGAGTGGGATTTCTGTAATTTTTCAACATATGACAACAAGCCAAATGAAACAAGAGGAGAATGGCTTCCAGCAAATCTTCAAAGCTTTTCACATGGACTTCAATTACGAACTTTAATTCTCAAATCTAAACCGACAATAACTTTACGTAGTATAGCTTGTGAAATGCATATTTCAGTCAGATTATCTGGAGAATCAACTTTATGGGTCATGACACGTGGAGTTGGTGTCCAAGATCCAGATTCTATGGTTATAAAAATTAAAAAAGAACTTGATTCACAAAGGGTTTTTCTAATATTTGGGGGAAATATTGGGAATAATCATGAGTTTAGGTTTTTTAAAAAACAGGAACTTCCTGAGATTGGAGATGCATCAGAAGATTGGGTTATGCAAGATTTTATTGAGTTGAAACTTACGATTATAGATAATGGAGATGATAGGGTTTTTGTATCAGCGATGAGTTCGAATAAAAGAGTTATTAGTATGTCGTGCAATAAGTTTATACCAAGTTTTAGAGATACTCATATATTTTTAGCTGGTTCAGGAGATTCGGTGCTTCTTAAGAATTTCTCAGCTAAGCAGATTGAAAGAGTACAGTCGGAGTTTACACAAAATGCTCATCATGAATGTTGTGTAGTTTTTTAGCGACTATGTAAATGGTATGCTTAAGGTTATGAATATGATTAATGATATTGAATTGTGGGTTTTTTAATGGAAAATACGAATTTTTGATTTTTTTTTTAAGGTTTATGCTTTTGGATAAGGTTTTTAGATAAGGGTATTTAGGGTTTTGATAGATTTTAAGTTTTATTCAGGGTTTTTTTAGATAAAATGTTAGGATTTTCAGATAAGGATTTATGGCTTTTGATAAAAGTTTTATAGTTTAAAGAATTTTTTATAAAGTATATATCGTGAGTTTATGTTTGAAGTTTTAGTTCGATTATGTTATAGAATAAAAAGATTTTAAATATTCTAAATCTATTTTTGAAATCTTGAATCATGTAATGAAATATCAAAATTAATCATAATTATACTTTTTACAACTTTAGACCTTTAGGAGTTTTATGAGCTTGCAGATTGTGTCGTCAGGATTGTTTCTAATGTTTTTCAAATTATTTTCAAATTTGATCCCTTTTGTGGAAATCGGAGAAAAATCTGCAAAGGGCAAATTAGATATATTTTTCATTGAAGATCTTATGTTTTCTTTCTGATTTCTTTTATTTTCTACAGTCCTATGAAAGTTTATCTCAGAAGGTTTCCAATTAGTCATGATCTTTTTAGAGTTTGCCCGAACTTTTATCGTCTTAGGCAACGACAATAAATCCGAATATAATCTTCTATGTCCTTTATTTGCTAGAATCTTAGCAATATGCATCAATCCTATATTTTCTACATTCTTAGAATGTGTTCTCAAATTCCTTACAGAAGATATATGAGATGACATTATATATTAATTACCTAGAAAATTGAACAATTATTTCCGTTCTGAGATGGAAGTGGTGGCTTACCAATCAATATGGTCTTTAATTTACTATTCTCACATTTTACAAAGTCCCTTTGGATCTTCATTTCTTTGTTTTTCTTTTTCGCTTCTTTAAGCTTATCTTTTAATAGTAAAAGTTTATGACTAGCTACTGAAGAACAGTTTACCAAAGTGTCGAAATTATTTGGAAATTTATCTTTATTAAAAAGATTTTCAAGCTGCTGGACTGAGTTTTTTAATATTTTCATATCTTTTTTAAGCTTAAGAATTTCAAGCTCATTTTTCATTGCGTGATATGCTTCAAAGCGTCCTTGATTTGTGTTAGCCATTTTGTTGTTTTGAATGTACATTTCTTTAATGCTTTGGTCAACTTCTGAAGAATTCGATGAATGGATTGAAGAAATAAGACTTTCTTCTGAGGTTATGGTTATGTGTGTAGTTGTTGTAACTGTTGAGGTTATACCTGAAGGCATTGAGAAATCAGTGTCGATAGAAAGCTGTCTTTTGTGAGAATTCATACTTTATGGGGGGATAAAATTATCATATATTATATAGGAATTATATAATTTATAACTAGAAAAAAGTTTCAGGGTTTGTAAAAAATATTAGTTTAAGATAGATTCAGATGAAAATAAATGTAAATGATTTATAGTGGAAATAGGCATTTATGTTGTAAATATTGGGTTTATAGAGTCAAGATTTTTAGTTCAATTAGATATGATTATTATTACTAGCTAAACTGAATTTTAAGCTCATAATTCTCAAGCATTTCTCCATTATTCTTCAGCAATAGGTAAATAACTTTGTTATCAGGCAACTGAGAAAATAGTGAAAACTTGACCATTCCTTTATTTCCTGATGTTACTACAAATGTATCGTTAGTTACTTTGATTATGCTTGGGTCTGAAACATAAACTTTTATATTCATGTCTTTATCAGTTTCATTATTCACAGGGAACTTCTTAAAAGTATCTATCCCAGCCTGCATCACAATATCATAACTTTTCGTAACTGGATATTTCGAAAAGTCTTCATCCATTTCCTTTTTCTCTTCTTTTTTCTCTTCTTTTTTCTCTTCTTTTTTCTCTTCTTTTTTCTCTACCTTATCTACCAAACCAACTTCAGCAACACTTTTAACCTGACCATCCTCCTCTTTCTCCTTATTCCTAACATCAGCTCTCTCAACTTCCTTATCATTTTCATGTACCCTTTCATCATCAACTTTTTTTTTCTCATGGTCCTTAACTACAAAACCTTCACTTTCATGATTTTTCTCACTAACATTTCCAGAAGCCTTATAACTTTCCTGAGGAGTATCATGAGTTTTATAATTTTCATGAGTTGAATGTTGAGGTTTATCATATTTTTCCTCTTCACTCATCTTCTTATCTTTCTCCAAAGACTTCTGTTTTTCATATTTCTCATTCTCCGCATATTCTTCATCTTTAAACTCAATAACCTTATGTTTAGGTTTTTCCTCATATAATCCATGGTCATTAGGTTGAAAAACATCAGAATTTGTTTTGACCATAGTGTTTTTATTATTTTTTTTATCTGTATTCGTCCCTGATAAATTTTTAACTGATTTTGACCTTGTTCCACTAGATGTAAAAGTCCTCCTGGATTCTTGGAAATTATTTTGGTCTTTTTTTTCAGTTACATAAACCCCATCTAATATATTTCTAATCTTATCTGCTATTGCTACTGAATTTGGCCATCGACCCTCTTTAAGTTTGGAATATATGATTTGTCCTCGAAAATATACTTCAAAAGTCCCGATTCGAGGAAAAGTATTTCGGGTAAACAAGAATTTCCCTGATTTTGATGCTAAAAGACTTGTTATTGACTTGTCTTTTATGTTCTCATTGATCATTAGTTCAGGGCAAGTATGTTCGATACTCATTTTTACTTTTTCAAAGTAATTTTGGTATTTTGTTTCGTCGTGGTTTGTACACCAAGCATGGCTTTTACAGTTTATGCTGTGTGAAGATTACCAGTGTTCTATTGTCACGATGTCTGAATCCATTTATTATTATATGTCTGCAGATAAAAAGCTTTTGTGTGTGGAGGAAGAATTGAGATTTTTTTGATGGGAATAAAGATTTTCGGTTGGGAAAATAATGTTTGTGGTATAGAGAAAGAGAAGAAGATAGGATGAGCGTTTTAGTAGTTAAAATAAGTTTTAGGCTTAGGTTCGGTAGAAGGCATTTTGAGATTTTTTTGGTGTTAATAAGAGAATTGTGAGATTTTTTGTGTTGAATGATAGGGTTTTATAGTTTTTATTTTTTTTAGGAATAGTGTGATGTGATTAAGGCTTTTGATGATATGGTATATGGTATATGAATGATTTGGATTATATTTTCGATTTGGTACTACAAATTTTAAACTATAGATTGGTTTATAAAAGATTATTGGATGAAGGTGTTATAATATATATATTTTTTAATTATATACTAATATCTAACCTTTTCTTTTATAGCCTAAGTATTTTTAATACAGTATGAGATAAAGTACCTAATCATGATATAATTTGTTTTTGATATGAAATATTTTGTTGATGAATCTAAAAAAAATTATCACTTTTTTATATATTTATCAATAAATAATCATTACCAAACCCATTTTCTGTTAGATTAAATATGCAACTACAATATTTCAACTAAACAAAAAACTTCTTCAATTATCTTATCTTTCTCTATCCCTTTCTATCATATAATATTACCACTGCCTTAAATTTTATATAAAACTACTATTATTATCCTACCAAAACCTTATTCCAAAATACTTTCAATATACACTTAACCCAGCAATTCCAAAAACTCTCTAACCATATAAAATATCATCAATAATCCTATTAATTATCTTCTTAATAATAATTTTTCATATTTTTTCCTTTATAAATTTTCATCAGAGTCTAATAAAGTCTAACCATTAGTTTAAATTACCTAAAAATTTCATTTTATATTTATTTCATATTTTTCTTAAGCCTAACAACATCAATCCTTTTACTACTTTTTTTCTCATATCAAAAAATAATAAACTTATAATTATCAACTCTAAAATTATCTATTTCATCCATCTCACATTCAAAATTAAACACTTCCCCTAAAATAAAACCTTTTTCACTACTCTTTATAAATTATAGATAAATATGGATCCAAGCTTAACTCAAACAACATATGATCAAAATAAGGGTACAATCAATCCAATAAATCTCCCAAACAAACAGGATTTAAAAATTGGTTCTATGGGAATGGGACCTCCATTATCAGCAACAAGCTCACTATCAAGTGTTCATCTAAACATACATGGAAATATGCTTAATCAGCCTTCTGGTCCAGGAGCTCAAATGAAAATGCCAATGTTTCCTTCAAATGTGCCTATGCCAAACCCAGGAATGCCTATGCCAAATCTAGGAATGCCAATCCCAGGAATGCCTATGCAAAATCTAGGAATGCCTATGCAAAATCTAGGAATGCCTATGCAAAATCTAGGAATGCCCATGCCAAATCCAGGAATGCCCATGCCAAATAAAGGAATGCCTATGCCGAATCCAGGATTGGCCATGTCAAATCCAGGAACGCCCATAATGTCAATGCCAAATCTAGGAATGCCTATGCCAAATCCAGGAATGCCTATGTCAAATCCAGGAATGCCTATGCCAATATCAGGAATGCCTATGCCAAATCCAGGAATGCCTATGCCAAATCCAGGAATGCCTATGCCAAATCCAGGAATGCCTATGCCAAATCCAAGGCCTATGCCAGGTCCAGGATTACCTAATACAATGGGGACTAATATCAGTGTAAAGATGCCTCCTGTACCAGAAAGGCCAATTTCAGAATTACCACTACCTGGCAATCCAATGGCACCATCTATGCCACCAGTACCTCGATTACCAAATGCAAATAATGGATTCACACCTAATCCTTTTATGAATCCTCCACAAATATCAAATTTACCTATGCCTTCTGGTCCAATGGGTAATCCTATGAATCTTCCACAAATGTCCAATTTACCTATGCCTTCTGGTCCAATGGGAAATCCTATGAATAGACCACAAATGCCAAATCCACCATTTTCTCATAACTCTCAATTCAATCCAAACATCAGCATTTCAAGCAGTGAACCTTCTATTATTGTCCGAGCTCCACTTTCAACTGACAGTATTAATCAATCTATAAACAGTGGACATATGCAAAATATTCAAAATAGTTTCCCTCAAGCTTCATTATCCTTAAACAATGCTGGACCAAATCAACAATATGTTTTAATAATAGGTCCTCAAAGTCAAGTAACCAATTCATATAATCATTTAAAATCTATTGACCCACATTCTGATAGTCAATGGTATTTTTTATCTGAAGATGGTCATTTTCTACCATATGAATCTAATCTAAATCAGATTATAGAAAATGCTTTTATAAATGGTCAAAGACTTATTGAATTTAGTCGTAATTCTTCATCATATATTTTGAATTTCGGTGAAAATGGGGTTCCTCACTCTCAGATTAATCAGGATGGGTATATTCATAGACTTGTAAGAAGAGGTAAAGAAGCTTTAAATCAAGGATATGATATTAAATGGTATTGGACAGATGATAAAGCATCACAATGGAAAATTTATGAACCTGAAGCATGTCATCTTATTGAATATTATTATCAAGAGTTTTTAAGTAGGAATTCTTGTTCGAATTTTGGACAGATGGACGATAGGGTGAGAAAAGAAAATGCCAAAAAGTTGTCGGTTTTAGTTTCTGGGACAAGTGGATTTTCTTATATGATGGACTTTATTAATATGGTACAATTGAATGAGCAAACTGGAAGATGGAGAGGTGTTAGAAGGGGAGAGGCTGGAGGAGTTTTAAGGATTTCGAAATTTGGGGCAAAGGATGATCCAATACCGTGGATTCAACACCCAATTCTTAATTAGTTTTAAAAAATCAATTCATTATATTTTATTCTACAATTTAACTCTTCACATAATCTAAACTTCAAATATTTTCTACCTTCATCCTACATTTACAATTAAAAATCTTCTTCCCTTTATAAAAAACCCTAATCTTCTAACAATCATCCTTTTAAATTTCCTAACAATCCTAATAAAATCAGTAAATCTTTCAAATCATAACCTAAACAATATTCAAACCTTAAAAATCCTAATACATAAAATAATCCAATTATATCTTAAAAGCATATAAAAAATGTTATTTGAAATTTAAATTTTTCATGGCTAGAATTAACTAAACTATAAATATAATGAGCCAATTAAGAGGTGGTCCTTCTAAACAAGCTGCAGCAAAAGAACTTCCAAAGATGAGAAGACCTGGGGGTCCATTTAATGCACTTGACTTTGTAAGACCAGGGCTTACAGAAGATGACATTGAAGAAATAAAAGAAGCTTTTGATTTATTTGATAGTGATGGTTCAGGGACTGTTGAACCAAGAGAATTGAAATCAGCAATGGTAAGTTTAGGTTTTGAAGCTAAAAATGCTACATTGTTCCATGTAGTTTCCGAACTAGACAAAGATGGATCTGGATCTATTGATTTCGAAGAGTTTTTAGCTATGATGAGCAGCCAAATGAGTGATCATGACTCTAGAGATGATATTCATAAGATTTTTACTCTTTTTGATATTGATCACACTGGGTATATCAATATTAAAAACCTTAAAAAAATCGCTAGAGACCTCGGAGAAACATGTGATGATGATGAACTTCTTGATCTTATAAGAAAAGGAGACTCAGATAATGATGGACAAGTCAGCTTTGATGATTTCTATAATATCATGACTAAGAAGTTCGCTAACTAAATAGGATATTTTTTTTAAAATAGGTTTTGCGATGATTTATGTTGATAATTATTAGGAATTTTATATTTTTAGTTTATGGCTGGATAAATATAGATGAGTTAGTTATAAAAAAATGTTTGATTTTTAAGGATTGTGGAGTTTATAATTAGAAAAATGAGTTTATAGTATTTTAATAACTTGTTTATGTTTATGTAAAAATGGTTGTTAAACGTTTTTTATAGTTTTGAAGAATATTAGGTGTTTGATTATATTAAATAAGTTGGAAGGTTTAGTTTTATTTAGTTGATTGGGTTATGGGGTATTTAAGTTTTATTAAGACTTTATAGGGTGTTGAGAGGATTTTACCTGATTTTTTACCAAATTTTTAGCTTCTAAAGGTTTGTGAATTGCTTGTTTCTTCGTTTAATCTTAAATACCCTTAGGCATTAATCGATTATTCTTTCAAATTTACTGATTATATCTTCGTATTTTTTGAAAGTCAGTCTTACTTATGTTAAATCTTTACGAGATGGTTCTAGAAAATTTTGAATTTTCACGTTCTTCTTGAGTTCTTTTTCTTAAATTTTCTTGTTAAGAAGACAGTTTTCTTTTTCTGGGAATATCATTTTTGTGGTATAGATTCTTTATCTAAAATTTATTGTTCTATTTCTTAAGAAGGCAAAGAATAAACTGCATATTGTTACTATAAAAAATTTAAGATAATATTATAACAATATAGTATTGCTGATATAAATAAATGATTATTTTTATTTACTTCTTTTAGCTTTACTGCTTATTTAGTATTGCTGATATAAATAAATGATTATTTTTATTTACTTCTTTTAGCTTTACTGCTTATTTACTAAGCGATTAGAAATAGACTAACTTTATCATTAAACCTTAAAAACTATCTATGACTAACCCCACATCTTAACCCAAAAAATGATACTCTATGGAGATTGTTTTTTCCCATTGGTGTTCTGGATTCATTTTCTTTTTTATTTTCATTGAGCAGGTGAACTTGAAAACTTTTTATATCATTCGAATCTCCTTCAAAAAGAAAATTGCCTGCAGATTTATTTATTGATTCGATTTTTCTACCTAACAACTGAATTTCTGTATCATCCCCTGCTTCTCCTCGTGAACTCATATAGTCATATTCAGACATGCCAGTTACATCTTCTCTTTGAGTTTTATCATTTTTTGGAGTATATATAGCTCGAGCATCAGCGTAAGTTTTGCAATTTAATCTCCTTATGTAATGTGCTAGTTCATGGAAAATAGTTAAAAGCATTGCTGCTTGACTATCAGAATTGCGAGGGTTAAGCGATTTATTAAAAGGAGATATGAATATCTTTTGATTAAAAGTTGTTAATCCATAAAGTGATGGTTGCATTTTTATAACATAAATGCGATTTAAAGCACCTATAATAATATTAGCGAATTCAGCTGAATTTGCTATTTGATCCAATTTGTCTTCTTTTCTTGCAATTTCTTCTAATTTCTTTTCTTCATTTGCTTTTTTTTCTAAAATATTTTTCTTAATTTTTTCTTTATATTTTCCTTCTAAAATCTCTTCATTTTTTCTTCTTCGTTAGTATTTTCTGTTTTCCTTAATTCATTGCCAATCATGCTGTTATTTTCTACATACTTGGCAAGCATTTTCAAGATGGTTTTCTTCATTAAAAAATTCTTTATCTTATTCATTAGAACAATATTTTGATTTAATGATCCAATTAATTTGTAATATAAATAGTTTTGGGGTAGTTCAGGGAAAAAGTGGTACCAATCTCTTTGATAAGTTAAGGAAATTAACCCAAAAAGATATACTTCTTTTTTAGTCGTATTTTTTTCTTCTAAAAAGTTCTCGATAATTTTAATATAATTTGGCTCTATAGATTCGTGCTCAATAATTGTGTCTATTAATTCTTCAGCACATCCAAGGTTAAAAGATATATCTTTATGAAAGGAGTAAAAAAATGAAACTAAGCCTTCTTTGAATTTTATGTTTTCAGAGTCGCATCTAGAAGCATGAAATAAATCATGACCCTTTTTTAGAATCCTTAGTAATTCATAATATCTATCTGAAGTATATGCTCTAATTTCATCTGCTATTACAGCCTTTAATTTTCCGTATTCTTCATGTTTTACTTGTAACTGTATTAGTTCGTTATCATTCAAATCAGCAGATTCTCTTATTATTTTGTATGGAGGTACATCGCTAAATACTTCGTTCAATCCACAATTATAATTGTCACAAATATTATGAATCTTATTTATAGTATTTCTAAAATAATTGCATGATTGTTTCAATTCCTGATCTGTAATAATTTCTTCTTTAATATTTTCTGTTTGAATTTTCAGCCTAAATATTTTTTCGATTTCATTTTCTATTTGATGCCTAGAAACATTCAACCTTAAATTGATTTTTAAATAGCTACATCTTTCATTTGAAATTATATTTAAACATGAAAATAATGTATCTTTTAAGCGCTTGCTATCAATACTCTCTTCAATATTTGAAGTATAAGATATTTCTAGTTTATCTTCATTTTCAAATAAAAGGTCAAAAATTTTACAAAGCCAAGACATATGAGACGTAGATTGTAAATCCATAATTGCCTCTATCTCAAACATTGATAAGCACAGAAGACCATAAGAAAAAATACTTGAAGACAAAAAATCTATTCTGCTTATAATTGCTTCTTTGTTTTCGATTTCATTCAACAATCTTAGCTCTGGAGACAAGATTTTTTCGTTTGCCAAAGGAATTAGTTTAATAATAATTTGCCAATCAAAATTTTTTATTATCCAGAAATTGTCACCTATTAAAACTTCTCTTTCTTCTGTGAAGTAAATAAAATCTTTATTAAGGCCAACATTATATATTTCATTTTTTTGCATTTCGAGTAAATTTTGTGCCAATTTTCCGAGGGCTTCGATTTTTAGATTTTCATCCCCATTTCTCAATAATTCGCTAAATGACTGTCCACATTTTTTTGTAATCAAAACATATAGGATTGATGTTGGATTCTCTTCAATATAAAATCCATAAAGAAGCTGAGAATAGGAAAAATAATTCTTGTTAAACCAAGTCTTTTCTACAATTATATACTCAGAGACAAGTTCTGGCGATCCTGAAAATTTTCTAATTATAAACTTAAATTCATTTTCCTGAATTCCTTTATGATAAGACAATTCTAAATCTCCAAATAACTTTTTACTTATTGTTTCACCTTCAACTATCGAATCGGGAAGCTTAGTTAATTGGTAGATTGATTTCAAGCTCATCAATTTTCTATTGATTTTCATATCTTTATTATCTAAAATTTGCAAACGAAAAATATGATAAAAATTATTTTTGAAATCAAAGAAATTGACTTAGTAGATAAACCTATATTCTAAAGATTTTTATTACTTAAAAAACAGATCTGGAACTCTAATTTTTTTAAGAGTAAAAGATAAGATTATAATGATTTTAGGTTAAGATCAACTTATTTATAGAACTTTTAGTAAGAATTCTTAATTATTTGTATTTCAATACAATAAAAAGTTTAATACATGCTAAAATTCTAATTTTCTTTATAAAAGTAGTGTACTTTAGGGAAGAAAAAGAAAAAAAAGCACCCATTACTAATTTGGAACTAACTAAATATGATCTTACCGCCTTAAGGAGTTGATATTACAGTTTCTAACACTTTCTGATAGTAAAAAAAGATCATCTTTTAAGTTTTTTATTTCCTTTACCGCAACTAATTGAAGAATTTCATCATTTGGTATAGGGAAAGATTGATAAGAGTTTTTAGGAAGAAGTTCATCTGATATTTGAATTTCTTTATCACATACAGTTTAAACTAAAGAGTTATTAGTCTCTTTTTCTCTTATTAAGGATATTAGATCACTTATCATTTGTATAGGTTCAAGGGTAATACTTAGGTTAAATTCTCTAATCATATTCATAAACATATAATTAACTCTATATAAATATTTAAAAACCAAACAGAATCTAAATTGCATATTATCCTAGAGAGCTAGAATTCAAATTAATTAAAATTTATGCAATTCATCAAAGCTTATACACTAAATTTTAAATTCAGAGCTTATTAGTTAAAAAAAAACTACAATAAACAAAATAATTTATGTAATAATTCATTATAATCAAAGAAAACATTAATAAAAATCAAATTCAAACTTTTTAAGACCAGCTTCCTCCATAAACCATACTTGTTTAATATAATAAACATTAGAATTCCATACTTTTATTAACATAAACTTAAAATTTTTACTATAGGAAATATAAATTATACCTATAATTAAGATAAACTTTAAGGAATATTCTAGATATATAAGCAAAATAAGTAACTTAGATATATATTCATATTAAGTAAATATAATATGTTTATATTTAAAATAAATATGATTTTCATTTGAATTTGAATTTCTCTCAAGTAATGTTATTGATCTTAACAAAAATTTAGTCTTCATATTAAATAGTATATTTTACATCTATAACAAAATAAAATTATTATAATTTACTATTTATATCCATATGCCTATTAGGAAAATTTAAAACAGGATTCATGGCTATTTTTATAAATCTCGATTTATGGTTTTCTTTATATTTTTATGATGGATTTCTTCAATATAAACATAAATTTCTATGTTATTTAATTATAAAACTATTATATTTCAATTAGATTTCCATACAAAAGTTAACATCCATTTAAGATTAATAAAATATATAATTAATGATTCGTAGTATCACCCCATTACATATCTCCAAATATCCTCAAGAGAAAAAAGCATCATTCAAATTAAACAATAGGCGCCATACTAAAGAAGAACTGAGAATGTTAGAAATAACTTGGAGAGAAATACCTCCTGATCATCCTGAAGAGAAGATAAATGGTTATCCTAAAGGACAAGTACTTCCGAAAATTAATCAAAATAGAATAAAAAAACATTGTCCAAAGAACTTCTTAAGAGTAAACAAATCATATGTTGAAAAGCTTTCCGAAGAAAAGCTGAAAAGAAAACCTGTAAATTTAAATTTGAGCAAAATCATAGTTGCAATAGCAAGTTCAGTAAAGAAAAATTCTACTACTTCATATAAATTTCAGTCTATCTCTCCTGATATGACTAATTTTCCAATTATCAAAAGACGGCCATATAATAAGCTTAAGTAAAATATGGAATTTTTTGATTTGAGCTTGTAAAGGCTTTGATTAACTTAAATTATAAAACTTATTTATGATTAATTATAATACTTATATAATATTATCACGTTTAAATATTTACAATTGTGTTTGATTATTTTTACTGTCATATTATGTTAAATAATAGACTAGTTCTTAAGCATAAATGGAATAAATATTATAGTTTCGGTACTTTGTAGTCTAAAATTTTATAAAAATTGCAAGATTTTTTGATGCAGTAATAGTATTAGTAAAAATTATCCCTTTAGTCCCTGAGTTTTCTTTTAGGATATAATAAAGTAAGCCACCTTTTTCTTTATCCCTATACATAATCACAACCCTTCAGACATTTTAGCCCCAATCATCATGTCTATAAGTTTAGGTTTTGTCTGAAATTTCCTATCTGGTTAAGTTTTTCCATAATATCCTCACCTTTATCTTAAAACCTACCAATTTTTTCACTAAATGTTTTTCTTACACTCTTTTCTATAGTCATAATGCCTGGTATCCTAAATCTTTCCTTTTAGTTTTCTTTTCAATTCCTTCATGTTTTTCTTTTCCTCATATCCAAATTTTAATTCCACAACATTCCCTCTTTTAAATACTTCTGTTATTTTTTTAAGACTAAAGAAGGGTTTTCTATATAATTTATTATAAATTTCAGCTCTTTGAAATAACCCATTTGAATCATCCTGTTAACATAATCTACAGCTAAAAATTTTTTTGAGTGGACTTTTTACAAATAATTATTTTCACAGTCTTTTATATATTCTCACAAGCGTCCTGGGGTTACAATGATATTTTTTACTAATATTTTTCAATCCTCTCATTATTATTAGCATTCAATTTAAACATAAATATAAAAATGAGCTCTTTGGCTGAAAATACAAAAGATGCGCGAGAAGCTCGAATACTTAAAGGTCAGGATTAAGCAGATATCCAAATTCTTGGTCAGTGCGAAAGATTCAAAGCTGAGTTAGGAGAAGTAATTCGGTTTAAAATCAATGATGAAGTTTATGATTTATATATAGAAGGTGAATATCCTATAAAAGCTCCTAAATTGTTTCAAGTCTTACCGCAAAGTATTTTTTTTGGTTCAGATCTTGTAGAAGCACTTCTTGGAGCTTCATGGTCTGAAATAAACTCAATTTCAGACTTAATCAATCATTTACCTACAAGTTTTCAAGGAAAATATCATCTAGGCAGCACATTTCCGCTTTATCTTTTTAACCAGTTCCCAATTTTTAAATGTATCTCACTGAATCCAATAAATTTTAAAGAAACTGGAGTTTCTAAACTTGTTATAACAAATACTCATTTATTTCATATACAAGATTTTCAAGGCAGGGCTGGACACCTTGTTTCTTATGGAACTTTAAAAGGAATAAAGTATATTAAAACTTCTAGAGACAATAAAAAACTTTCAATTATTTGGAGAGGACCAGTTGATTTAATACAAGTGTTTAAGATTAGTAATGCTATTGAAATTTCGGAAGTGATACTAACAACTTTACAAAAAAAAGGCGTAAAAACAAAGAGAATGAAGTTTAATCAGCAACTTATTAAAGAGGAAGATGTGTCTCCACAATGGGCTCTTCGGATAAAAATTAATGAAATTGAATCAGAGATTATAGAAACTGAGTTAGAACTTGAAAGAGAACTTGTCAAAAATAAAATCAATGCACTTATTCAACTATATCAAAAAGCAATCGAATATTATTCAGCCCTTGGAGATGACAAATTTGATGGATATTTAGGTAAAATAAGAGGGTTAATGGGAAATCCTGATGTATTGAAAGCATTAACAGAAGAAAGTCATGTTGTTATAAAAGAAGAATCTAATATTGCTAAAGAAATTGAAAAACAAGAAATTTGGCCTGTGAACATCACNATTAATGGGAAATCCTGATGTATTGAAAGCATTAACAGAAGAAAGTCATGTTGTTGTAAAAGAAGAATCTAATATTGCTAAAGAAATTGAAAAACAAGAAATTTGGCCTGTGAACATCACTAATTAAGTTAGCAAATAGATTAGTTTATCCCTTTTATTAGAATATTTAATGGAACATTGTGNCTAATTAAGTTAGCAAATAGATTAGTTTATCCCTTTTATTAGAATATTTAATGGAACATTGTGATATTTTTTTGTTTTTTTCTAATGATTAAAGAATACTGTGAGGAGAATATTGAAAAGGTTAGAAATGGTTTTGATGTTATGCAGATAAAAGTTTTGATTTAAGTTTGGCAATCAGTGGAATTGCTAGGGATAATTTTTTTGGAAAATATAACAAAATAGTTGTTGGCTAAATTAAATTTTATGTCAGAAAGCTATAAATTGCTTTAAAGATTTATTTGTATATAGGCAAGCTATCAATAATATCTTTATTAAACTTTTGTAAAATTTCTGAGAGATTGAAAATTATTCATATGAAAAAGTATTTTGTATCCCTGCGATATGCAGTAACTTATAGGTAAGTTTACCATAAGTTTGCTTACAAATGGTTATGCTTATTTTATAAAAAATGATATCAACCTATATTTAAGTTGCTTTATAAACTTTACTCCAGCAAATAACCTTAGCTTTTTTTGAAATAAAATAAAAATTTAGTCCACTGTTTTATTACACAAAGCTAAGGTCAATAGTGAATAATATATCAATAAATATCGTTATAAAATGAATTGGAATGAGGTAGTCAAGTTATCTGAAGGCTACTGGAAACCAACAGAAAGTCCATGGAATTTTTGTGGAATGTATTGTCTAGATGATCAGCCAACTTATAATCCATTAGAACCAGATTCTCAAAAGCATTCTCTATACGAAAAGGAAAAAAAAATTACACATTATTGGAGTAAAGAAGATGATAAAAAGCTTATAAAGTTTGCTGGGAAATACAACTATGATTTGGAAACTATAGCAGAAAGGTTTACTGATAAAACAGCATCACAATTATCAAGGAGATGGAAAAATAAACTAGACCCAAATGTGAAGAAAAGCCCTTGGACTGATGAAGAAGATATAGTTTTGAAGACTTTAGTGATAGAATTTGGATACGAATGGGAAAACCTTGCAAAATACATGCAAGGTAGGACACCAAATGATATAAAAAAGAGATTTATGAATAATATCTTGCCGAGTTTTAGTCAGAAAGAATATTGTTTGCTTCAGGAACGACTTACTCCTAAAGCTGAAAGTCAAAAATGCTATATGGATATCGATTCTAATAGCCAAGAACAAAATAAAGAAGAGTATCTGGAGTTTTTGCATAAAAAAGTTGATGATCTTAAAATTGTAATGCGAAGTACCTTAGAACAAATAGAAAAACTTGAATCTGAACTAACTGATTCACATAGTTTGCTTACTTAATAAATAACTAATTGATATATAAAGGTTTTTTGACCACGAGTAATCATAACGCATTTAAGCCATTTATCTTTAGACTCTAAAATTATATGATGATTTGATTTAAGTCTATTATATAGTGTATGGTTAAATAAAGAAATGATCAGAAGAAATACTCTTTCAAGAAGTTAGAAAATTTCTTAATATTAAAGAATTTGATGAAGGAAAAGCTTAGAATTTTCTAAAATTTTTTGATCTATTTGAGGTTAATTCATAATCTGTTTAGATATTTATATTTAAAAGTTTCTAAATTATGTTAGTAAGTATATGTAAAATATTATTATTATCCCAATCTAACATATTGGAAAAAATATTTTCCCTAATGAGAGGAATGATTTTTTTTTTTAGATTATGGTATGTATTATGTGATAGAATTGATCTGATGATTTAGATTAATAAGTAAAGACTTTTGATGAGCCTCAAGGATAATTTGAATATATATATTAGAGATAACAATTATATATATGACTCATGAGGTTTGAAAATTATTAGGTTTTTATGATTAAGCTGAATATGCTTTGGTTTTTGAAGGAAGGATTTGATTATTTAGCAGAAATGCTATGCAAATGATAGGAGGATTTTTAGAGGTTATGAGAGTAAAAATGTAACAGAATAGCTTTGGATGAAGAATTTGATTTTTACCTGTTTTCTGTTGTATTTTGCTTAGTTTTTAGCTTATATTTCTTCTGAATTCTTAAAATTCGAAGACTTTAAGGACGGGTATGCTTGACAGAATTCAAGTTGGTGACTTGATTATGGTTTGGAATATTTCGTTTTTATTGGAGTATAGTTAAAGGAAGCTATATTTATATGATCTGAGAATATCAAGATAAAGTTTAAAGCTAGATTTTCTATAGAACTAATTTTTTTTTTATTGTTAGAAGGATTATAGACAAAGCCAGACTTATTGGTCATACTATAAAAAAATCTGATAAAGAAAATATATAAAAATAGTAAGCACAAAAACTAGGGTAGATAAAGATAATTATATGTGTTAGATAATATTATCTAAGAAAAAATCCGAAATTAAATTAGATGATAAATCTCTTATCTACCATAGTCCTTCTAGCAATATTCGTTTCTCCAAGACTATACCTCAAATAAGAAATAGCCTTACTAAAAAGATAAGTCGTCAATGCAGACACCAAGCTATTCCCAACTGCAATATCCAACAAATCAAACACAAGTAAATCCATCAAAATCACTGAAAACTCTTTTCCCATAAATAACACTTTTTCAAAGCTCATAGCCGGGTCTTTAAAGAAAAAAGCTGATCCACTATATCTCCCCATCTCAGTCGGAGGCATATTTAAAACCCTTTGCAAAGATGATTTTTCAAAAACAAAAGACCGCAAATTCCTAACTTCTGGATCAAAAAATGCTTTGAAATTTTCATTAAGCTTAAATCTTGTTTTCTCATATTTCTGATAATCAAACATTTTTTCATTAAAATCCCTATCATTATTAGCTTGTTGTATAATCTGATCATATTTTATTCTCATTTCAAAAGGTAGGTAGACTTCAAATGTAAAAAGATCTTCTTCATCTGGTGCTAGTAATGATCTTTTGTGGTTGTAAATTTTTACATCTTTATTTTCTTCATTTTTAATCGCCCCTTTACCTAAACCATCATGTAATTCTTCTAAAGACATATCTGCTCTTGGTAAAGGTGTGATTCCATGAATATAATAACCATGTAAACTATCATCAAGTATTAAAATAGAAATGTTTGACACAACACAGAGATCAACAAAATTTTGAATTGCCGTTGGGAACCATGTGCTCATAACTTTACGAAGGACAAGTTGGACATAGGCTATAATTAAAAATATAAAAGATGTGAGGAAAAACCTAAGGACCATGTTTACTGGAATCAATAACCTTCCTGTTTCATTTACTGACATATTTGGTTGAGCTCTTGCTAAGTCTTCCCAATTTAACCCTTTTAAGAAAAATAACAGGAAAAAAAGAGTTAGTTCAATTGAGATATATCTACATGATTGAAGTTCAGCGAATTCATTAGCAATCATTAAAGTTCTCCAAGCACTTATATACTTTCTATAATTATTTTCATCTCTAAAAATAGCAGCAGTGATTTTATCAACTCCAGGTTTACAAGCATCTTGTGGTTGTTCCCTATCAATAAAAATAATATCACTTGATGTTTGACTTTTAATAATATAGAGTACCCAAATAAAATGTGTAGCAAAAACAATAGCGAAAATAATAACAAAAGGGACATAATTAGTTTCATAAGTTTCTAATGGAGGGACTAGAGCATAGACATGATATTGCATTTTATAAAAAATAAACCAATAAGCAGTGATTCCAATAAGATACCAAAATACAATAAAAGCCCAAGATCCAGCTAAATACCATATGGATTGTATTATAAGCCGACTTGTATAAGTATCTCTAACATGTTCTGAAGGGTTATTTTTAGTCCAAATATAAGTTCTTGATATAGTTATAATAAGAACCAAAATGTTAATACCGATAAAAACTCCTCTTGCGATATACCAAAATCTTGAAAGGTTCATAGTATATTGAGAATTAAATGCTATATGGTCAGTAGCATCAACACTTTCTATATAACTTGTATACCTTGCCCTATAATCTAATATAAGCAAAGGTACATATATTTTTTGGTCCTGATCATTTATAAGCTTAACTCTTAATGTTGCTGTTCGCATATATTGTAAAACTGTTGTCTTATCTCCATTCACATAAGCATCAGTCCCTTCTTTCCCACTAACATTATCATATATAAAAAACCTTCTAACAAGTTTCCATTTACTCTCATCAGAAGATTCATTAGGACTATTCCCATCTGAATCTTTATAATTTTTAACTAATACAGGGATATCAATAAGTGATGTATTACTTACAAATAAATACAACTCAAAAAATGTTGTCTCAGAATATGTTATATAACTTGTTAAATCTAAAGTACAAGT
This sequence comes from Stentor coeruleus, assembly GCA_001970955.1. NCBI lineage: Eukaryota > Ciliophora > Heterotrichea > Heterotrichida > Stentoridae > Stentor > Stentor coeruleus. The sequence continues at coordinate 68,979 of MPUH01000038.1, forward strand.
AACTTGAACATTTGTCCCAAATTTCCTATATTTACTTCCAACTGTATATTCATGTGGACATAATACTAATTGATCAGTTAAATTGCTATATCTAATAAAAGTTCCATTAAGATAAAACTCAGCAAGGGTAAAAGCTAATTCATTAACTTTATCATCTCCACTATTTGGGTCAAAAGTTACAAGCATATCTATTGCATCTTTATTTTCAAGAATACTCAGGGCATCTTGTTTGTAATAAAGCCAAGCCATGTTTTTATATCCTTTGTTGTTTACAATCTCACTATTGCTTTGTATTTTATTGTAAAGTTGGCAGACTGTTTTTTGTTGGTTATATTGTTGTAGTACACAAAGGTTTGCTAGTTGCTGACAACCAATAATATCTTTATTATTACAATCATTAGCAGCTTTTGCGTAATAATAATCAAAAGTATTACTTTCTACAATATCTTGTTGAATAATCCCTGAACTAGTTTCGAATTTTGTATAAGTAACATTAACTGCTGCTGAAGGGCTATAATCGATTATAATTTCCACTTCTTTATCTACACATGCATTTTGTGATGTATAATAAAGTGAATTATTACAATAGCATTCATATGTTGTACTATCTCTTTTCATATTTACATCATTACACTTTTCACATGAATAACTTTTTTCTCCTGTATAAGTGTTGATACTCTGACAAGGAACACAATCTTTTGTTTCTCTTAACGTTGAATTTTCGTTATATTCTTCTATAAACTCATTTAAGGTAGAGTTGCATGAACACTCATAATTGGATATACCATCTGGGCATGNAGGTACTTGGGTTGAATTACAATTTTCGCATTCAAAATTCACATAATTAGCTGTTGATGAAGTTTTTGCAAGGCCATCATCGCAGATGCATGAAAGATAGTCACTTGAAGCTTTTTTGTTAGATCCACAACTACTACAAGCCATAAGACCAGTGTCGTAAAATTCAGTGTTTTTTGAGCAGGTTGTAGAAAGCTGGAATCCAGTGGCTACAGCGAGGATCAATAGGATTTCCGCGGGCATTTATTATAATAATAAATATTTTATGATAATAAAATATAAAATGCTGAGGGAAATTCAATATCTTTGTTTGGAGATATGCTTGATTGAGTGTTTTAAAAAATAATTTAATAAGAAGTATTTTGTAAAATGATAATGATAAAAAAATATATACACATAGTAAAATTTAAGGCAAATTATCTTAATAAATATAAATGGGAGTAACTCGAACCTTTAAATGTTCTTCAAAAGACTATAGAGAAGAAATGGCTCGTCTCCAAAACGTTCTCAAAACCATGAACGCTACAGAAAATGGATCTTGGAACGTAAACGTGACAGTAATGCACCACAAAAATACTGAAAGATCATCAAATCTTTGTATACTTACATATCCAGATTATCATATCGCAGTTTTATGCGCTGAATCTTCTATAATTCGTGATGGAGGTCAACCAAAATGTCGTGAAATTATTCAAGGAGATAAAAACTTAATGAAAGTTTTAGAAAATACTAACTGCTTTAAAATGAGACAACAATATATAGTAATAGGGAATATTTATCAGCTTGGGGATTTTATATTTAGAATAGGAATTGGATGTATTTCTAATGAAGTTAGGTGCTTAATATGTGAAGTTGAGTTTTTAGGAACAAGATATGTTTCTGAAGCTACACCAAGTATATTAGAATTCATGTCTTTACTTGACCCTAACTCTTTACATAACCTTACACAGATAAAATATGATAGCTATTTTCAGATGAATGCTGAAGAGTCTAGTGCTAAAATCACAGCAATTGATATGCTGTTGTGCTTAAATTGCATAAGTTTTTAGACTCTTTATGAATAGTTAGTCAGATTATTATTAAATAATAGTTTATTCTATATGTTTTAGTTGAATAATTTATATGAAGGAAGGAAGGAAGGAAGGAAGGAAGGAAAAGTAGATTTTCTTTGTCTCAGAGGTGGGTTAGATGAATTTGGTGAACTGATTGTAGTCGAAATTCATGAGTCTTATTTTTTCACAGAAAGTATAATGATACTTATGATTTTGAATCTACACACAGAATATAAAAAATCTCTGTATGCGTGAAAATGTAAACTTAAAATACAATAAGGACAAAAAAAATTCCCATTAATATCTTGCTGAATTTACATGAGACAGCAATATCACAACAATAATATTTTTGATTTTTTTCAATGATAGCATCACAACTTTCTACAATAGACAACTGAAATAAGCATTATTTTAAAAATTTATATATAAATTCTATATCTAAAATCCTCTTATAAAAATACTAAAAAATCAACCAAAACCTAAATTTCTAATACTAAAAATTTTATTTTTATAACAAAAACCTAATCATCTAAACTAAAAAAAATATTTTAATAGCAAAAACCTAATTACATAACCAGTTAATTATATTCTCAGCCCTGATGATTAAGGATTGTTTTACAAATCCTACACTTATGTTGATACTCTTGATACCTATCCATACTTTCAAAGTCTGAACATGCATCAGTAACACTACTAATACAACACATAACTCTCCAAAAAGGTAGTGTAGGCATTTTTAATGATACAACACTTGTAGTTTCCAAATTGCATTTTTTGCAAAACATACGTCGAGGCAATATCCCTAATGGAGTCTGCCTCTCTTCTTCATTAATACTAATCCCTAAATTAGTAAAATTCTCATCAGGTTTCGTCACAGAATTTTCCCCAGTAATCGAAACATCTAATTTATTAACTTCTTCTTCTAAATAAGATTTTTTCAATAATGAACTATAAGCTGATGATTTTTGATCAGCAGTTGAAGCAAATAATGAGTTTTTTTTATGATGAGTTGCTCTTGTAATATATTCTTCATCACTAACTTTACCTAAATTAAAACTTTCTTCATTTGTAAAGTTATAGATTTGGTTAATATCTTTAATAAGAACACTTGGTTGACGTCTATGTTTAGGATTTGTTGTTGTAGGTTCAAAAGTTAAAAATTTAAAAGGTTTTGATGATTGGATTGAAGGTGATGGGGTAAGAACTGTGTCAATATTAAAAGCAGAGTATCTTGGGGTTGGGTATTTAACTTTTTCTCGGTATGAGGATTGTAGTGCGGAAATTGTTGCTGAGTTTAAAGAATGTTTTCTTTGTCTTCTTCCCGCGCTGGATGTGTTCATTTATTAAATAGCGTTTATCACAATTTTTCTGTAAAGTGCGTAGTGGGTTTTATTAAAGGGTTGGTTTGTGAATTTTTATTATGTTATTAAAGGAAATAAGAGGGTTTTAGTTTTAAAAATATAGGATTTGGTAGGGTAGTTTGTGTAAGAAAAGGGAATATTTGATAGAGGATGAAGTTTTGGAATAGGATGGGGAGTTGAGGTTGATATTGATATTGTAAAATAGACAGGGAATATTAAAGAGAAGCTAAAATTATTATTTTGTGATTGGGTTGTAGGAATTGTTTTAGTATGAATAGAGTTGTGTAATAGAAGTGAAATTAGATAAAAGTTTTGTTTATTTGGATATTATAATTTGGATTTCTTGACTTTAGCTGTGCGATAAATTAGAGTATAAACACATAAAATGTAATACTAAAAATAACCCTTTAGACTTAAGTCTTGAAAAAATAATCCACCCAATATGCAGTCCACATACCTTGATAAAATACAAAATATCCTCAACAAAAAAGTGTTGAATAATAAAAACAATGAGATTTACAAAAAATTGACGATAAAATTAACCAAAACATTTCCAACACCCAATCCGATAACAATATCTATCAACGACATGCTAGGATCCACAACAACCTTCAAAAATTAGCCTATTATATAAAATTAACCATTTTTATATACAGTTATGCAGAGCTTCCAAAAATACAATGTTTCCGAGTTCCTAAAAGACAGGCATCCTTATCTCGACCCACCATTTACAAGCAATATCGACCCAACGCAAGTGACTTTGGCTGTATTTTTCCGTAAAATACCCAAACTTGCCGCATGTCTCGAGTTTGAAAACCTCCCATTTCACCTAAGAACAGATGCTTTGCATACTTTAAACGAATTAGTTTCTCATCAGGAAACAAAAGATACAATGATCCAAATAGGTATTTTAAAATCCTGTGCTGAATTACTTATCTCAGAAAGCCCAAATGTTCGTAAAGAAGCTGCTTTACTTATTGGTGGCTTAGTAACTTTAATGCAAGGTAGAAGTTTACTTATTGATAGTGAAGTCTTCCCCCCTTTACAAGATAAATTAGTTGATTCTGAGACTTCAGTAAGGACTGCTGTAGCTTGGACTTTAAAAAGAATCCTCATATCTCGTGATGGAGTTGATAGAATTGTTGAGACTGGGACTGTTCCAACTATGGTAAAAGCGTTTATTAAATATGCTAATGCGCCTAAAAGAGAGAATAAAGATTATCTTATTGAACTTTTGGAAGGATTTGTTAATGTTAGTCAATATGATAATGGAATTGAACCTATGCTTGGAACTGGACTGACTAAATGCTTGATTGGGTTTTTGACTTTTGGGAATAGTTTGGATGAGGTTGATAGAATAAATCAACTGACTTTGAATGTGATTTCCAATATGTCGGCAAATCATAATGGGAAAAGTGAAGCTTGTGAAGGTATGGCTATTGAGGCGGTTGGAAGGTTTCTTAAGAAAAAAGCAACGAATGAACAGAGAAAATTAGCTGCTTCGGTTATTATGTCTGTGTCAATTGCCCTTGATGGGAAATATCATGCGGTTAGATGTAATAATGAAGGTATCCCAGTGATACTTAAAAGGCTTTATTCATTACTTTTAACTTCAGTTAAAGATATCAGAGATAATGCTAAACAGTGCTTTCTTAACATAGCTGAACTACCTGAAGGTTATGATAAGTCTGTGATAATTTTATCAAAAAATATTCCTATATTAGATGAAGTCTTTGGCACACATTGTATTAAATCCTTAGCAAGACTATTACCTAAACTATCATCATATAAAAATCCTCCTAATATAGATTCGAATGAATTGCCAATGTACCAAAGATGTATAAAATCTCTAAGGTTTTTAATAGACAAATACGAACAAGCAGTTAACGAAGCTATAGATACAGTGAATATTTCCCAAAAACTCGGACCATTTCTAGCAGAAAGTAGTGGGGTTAGTGAAGATGCTGCACATTTACTAAAAAAAATCACTAGTAAATGTTCACATAATAAAGAAATCCTCAGGGTTTTTATAGCAACTATAGCTGACTCAGACATCAAGCGTAATCTTGTAAGGTTTCCAGGACTTGTTTAAGTTTAGAATAGCTTAATCTGACTAGTATATACATTATATTCTATATTTTTTATCTAACTTATAAAAATTACTATAAAAAAAACCTAATAAGCTGAATACGGATTATTTAACTTACGAAGGTTTTGGGTGTATTTCTTTAAGTTTCTGATACTTTTCTATGTTTTCATTAAGATTCTCTATATACTGATTTATGTGTGGGTTCAGCCAAAGATTAAGACAATCCCACAATGGTCTTATCACGAATTTCAAAAACCCAAACTCACTAGCATAATAAACTTCAGGTCTATCAAGATCCTTCATAATCTCCGTTGGGGGTAATCCTAAAGAAATCTCTTCTTGGAACTGTAGTGTAAACTCATCACAAACTTTTTTACTCCATTTCTGATATTGATCATATTTTTTACAAGGATGGGATAAATCAGCACTATGTATCAAAATACAAGCCAAACCTTCTAAATCAGAATTTTTCAATGGTGTTTCTTCAATATCTTTAAACCTACTACTCATAGTTGTGATTTCCTCAACATGTTTTGCCATATCCGTGCCTAAAATACTAGCAACAACAAGTTTTCTAAACGATTTCTTAGCATCAACATTGAATTTCTCTATCAAATTGCATTTCTCATTTTGTAGGATTTTAAAAGTTACAGCAGAATGATGGTTTTCTAATACGCTTTTATCATTGTAAATAAGTGCTAAATGGCTTCCTCTATTGATTTCAAAAGTATTATTCCTACCTGGGTGTTCAAGATCATGACAAAACGCAGCGATAAACAAAGCAAAAATCTCATTAGCAGAAAAAAATGTCCCAGCTTGTGTGCTTGATAACAACATATAAGTAGCATGAAGTACATTAAATCCATGATAGAAATTATGGAAAGGATTATCCCAAACCCCATAATGTTCTTTAACAAGTTTAGAAAAGTTCATAAGTGAATCAGAATTAATTTCCATTTGACTAAGTAAGTCAAAATCTTGAAACATAGCTTTAATATAAGGGAAATGATCTTCAATAATAAAAGGATCAAGGTCAATATCCCTAAGGTCGGTTAATATTGATGTTTCAATAACTTCAACCATAATCCTACTTCCTCTTCTTGGAAGTTCTTCAGTTCTAAAAGTTTCATGATGGATTGAAGTATCTAAACCTATATATTCAGATATAGCTTTATTAGAATACCCTTGTACTGTTGGCATTTGTGACATGATATCAGCAGTATTCAAATTCCCTTGTTTCAAAGTTTTGATAACATCTTCTAAATGTATTTTTGTATCTGGGTCGCCTAGAGCTTTACTAATCGCCCCAAGTTTTTGAATACATTTTTGTAAAGAAGTCTCCCCATAAATTGAACTTTTCATACTTTGGACTTCAAGTTGCATTTTTTCAAGTTTTGAGCTTAGTTCAGCTAATGCAGAAGCGTCTTCTAATATAAGAACAACACCTACAGTTTCAGATTTATTGAAAGTTTGAACTGAAGCGACTGTATAATGGAAGTACATATCTGAACCTTGTGATTGTTGAAGAGATTTTGTCATACCAGGCCCGGTTCTAGTGCGTTTAAAACTAGCACTAGAGATTTTCTGTTGTTTTTTCTGTATACGTTTTGTTGGGTTTTGCATTACTGATGTAATATCAAGAACTAGTTCACGATTTTCCCTAAGCCAGGATGAATAATGACTTTTCACAGCAATTTTTTTTGTTATTCCAAATAAAGGTTTTATAGACTTGTTAGAATAATCTAGTATCCCTTCACTATTAAAAACAAGGATATAATTGCCTATTGAATTTAGGATGTTTAATATTCTAGACCTTTCTGTTATATTATGCATAAACATACTACAGTTTTGTAAGGCTGAAGATATGATTTCACAGAATATGACTAATGTTTCTTCATCTGACTCATCGAAAAATCCTTTTTTTTTATTGATCATTTGTAAAGCTGCAATAACTTTGCCTTGGGTATCAAGAACTGGCATACATAACATTGTAGAAGTTCTGTAACCTGTTTTTTTATCCATAGCTGGGTCAAAACGTGGATCTTCGTATACGTCACGAATGTTCTCGGTTTGTCCTGTTTGAGCTACATTACCGATTATTCCTTTGCCAATTGGGATCCTGAAGTCTACTGGGATTTCTTTTTCTAAACCTTGAGATTTTACTACCATTTCTTTACCTTCTATTATGAAAACTGTAGCACGGTCACAATCAAGGAGTTTTTGTGATGCTGTGCGGATTGTTGATATTAATGCATGGTTATTAAGATTTGATGCATATTGTTTGATAAATTGTCTTAAAGAATCTGGACTTTCTCCTTTATCATGAGCTACAAAAGATATACTCATTGCAGTAGCGAATTCATTGAGAATTTGTTCATCTTCCTTATTGAAACTACAATAGTAAGATAGTGTATCATCACGTTTATTATAAGCTTTAATAAGTAATCTGGGCATTTTTTTCTCTACAAATGGGATGACAATAATATTTTCCTTACCAAACATTGACTCTAAAGTTACTGGCCTACCACTTTCTAAAGACTTTGCAAGTAGCCCCTGGTCTTCTAAATGTGATTTTTTAATAATCTTACCTTTTTTATACAAATACTCAATAAACTCCCCAGCATCTTCATAAGTCACAGCAGCTTGTTCAGTATTTATTACAGCACATAACATCTCAAGCCCTGATTTAATAAGTTTCTCAAAATTCTTAGCCTCATAAAGTTTATGCATAATATCCTTAACCAACAAAATCTTATTCAAAGTTGAATTAGCTACAAAAAACACTTGTTTACACCATTGTTGTAACATTTTATGTCTTCTTCCAACTTGTATAGCATCTCTAATATCTTTAATATTATCATTTGTATTAGAAAGATAATCTTTTGGGATTATCGACACAAATTCAGCTATTGCCAATTCTTCTGGACCAAAATTTATACTAGCATTAGCAAAAGCAATAACCCCTAAAGATCGATCTTGAACAATTATAGGCATAGCAAGGAAGGATTGAACTTTGGAATCACCTCCTAAAGAGTCGATAAGTTTATCAAATTGTGGATGTTGATAAGTCCCTGATCTGATACAAATAATTTCTTTAGTTTGCATACAAAGATTAACAAGTCCAGATGGTTTTGCTAAGCTACTATTTGCTATATCTATAAGATGTTGTTCATGTGGGTCCATTATAAAAAGTTTAGATGCTTGACTTGGGACAAGTGTTCTAAGTCGTTTTGATAGGATATTTAGAGCTGATTCAGGTTTTGCTTTCATTTCTTGGAGCATGTTTTTTATTTCCCCAAGTTTGGTTGGAGAGACACTAGTAAGAGAATATATACTATTTGATCGGACTATTTGAGGACTAACAGAAGATTTAAGTAACTCAGAAACTTCTTCAGGTAAAAAGTGTATTGAAGTATGAGGTCTTCTAGAATTGGCAATTCGGAATCTAATTTCAGGAGAAGCATCCTGGGTTTCTTCTGTTTGCTGGGTATTCAAATGCATTTCTTCATTTCTATAAATCCACAAACACTCTAGTAACCCAGCAACTTTTCCGCTGATTTTTTCAATTATCTCCTGTTCTTCTTGACTAAACTCTTTATGTGGCCTAAAAACTGATATTAATCCAATAACAGGTTGTAAAGTTAAATTACTAATAATAGGTTGTATCATGCCAATTTTATCATAACTAGACAAATCAGAAACTGGGACATTATCAGGAAGTGTAACACGTGCTTGTTTGAAAAAAACATATCCAAACAATGTATCTTTACATATTGGCTGAGTAAGTTCATCACAATTTTCAGATTGTTGAGTCCAAAAAACATTAGAAATCTGATTAGCGAAATATACAGCACATGAATCTACTATAAGGAAATTATTAATAACCCTTCGAATCTCTGCAAATATTCTTGGATAATCATAAAGTTCATGAGAACTTATAGCAAAAGAGTTTAATTCTTTAAATAAAGTTCCAACAGTTCGGTCACTAGTGTTTTTATCCCCAATACTAGATACAAAATTATCACGAGGTAAAGATGAGAGGATTTCTGATATTTTACTAGCAAAAGTTTCATCAACTGGGCTAAAAGATGTGCTTTTTCTAAAGTATTCTATACAGCCTAAAGGTTCTTTTTCAGGAGAAAAAATAGGACAAGCTAGAAGGCTTTTCATTCTCATTTGCATTTCTTGGTCCCATAAAGGTTCTGTTGATAATTCGCTGATATTGAGGATTTGTTTTGATGAAATCAGAGAGTATTCTGCTGTTTTTGTTGTTAAAACTTTAGAATCGTAAGTATCCATGCCTAGGGCAATTATGGGTTTTAATACTTCTCCTATGAAAAGATGGAAAATTACCCCTTCACAGAGCATCACTTGGCTGATTTGCTGGATGCTGTTTTTGGTTAGTTTAAATTCGCTTTGGATAACTTTTATACATTTTTCTAAAGAATTTCTTCGATGGATTGCCCGAACACCAAGACTCATAAGCTTTGTGCTTTCTTCAACTTGTTCTTTAACATTGTTTAGTTTCTTTTTTAAATCAGAACAATAAGTATGAATATCATAATGATTTATTGCCCATAAACCAAGAGCTTCAGTCATACAAAGATCACCTTCTGAAAAATAGCATAAAGAACTGTTCTCGTCTAGTTTGTTGAAGAGAAGGAGGACTAGTCTGCATTGGCCATCTTTTGTTATAGGAACACATGCTACTGATGAAGCCTGGACGATTTCTTTAGCAGGTACAACATAAGGGTGGAATTGAACTTTAAAAGAATTGTAAAATGATGACGCTGAAGCATTGTTTACTGTTTGTGGCTCTTTACTCAATGCAACATACCCAGGAAGGGAGTCTTCATTTACTGGAATAGCTTTAGTTGTTTGTAATGTTTTGTAAAGTAAAAGATTGGATTCTTCAACAAAAAAAACTTCAACCCAGCTAGCTCCTGTAAATGAACGTAAAGACTTTCTTAAGTAATCACTAATCATTACATTTGATACATTTTGACTTTGAAATAAAACTTGAGTTTCTTTGACTATTCTTAGTAGATATTCACCTGGACTACTAGAGGGAAGACCTTTACTTAAACTTCTTGTAAACTCAAACATTATTATTCTTTACCATAAGTTTTAATTAATGGATATTGTTTTAATAAGATTTTTGACTATAAAGCTTTTAAAAAATAGTATACAACATAAAGTAATAAGATAAGATATTTTTAATAAGGTTATTAGAAATTTATAAAGAGATTTAAAGGCTAAATGATATAATTTTTTAGGTTTATGAATTTTGGTGAGGGTATGATTTGAGAATTTTACAATTGGAAATGTATAATAATTTTTTATGTAAGCGTAAAATTGAAGGTGAAAATTGAAATTGGAAGGAGATGATGAGAGAATATTGTTAGGATTGTTGTGGTTTTTTAAAGTGATTGCTTTTTTATTCAAAGTGAAATGGGTTAATGAAATAATTATTGTGAGAAAGTATTGGGTGATGAGCTGAAGATTTTATGTTGATATTTAATTGTATATTGATTATGTTGGCTATTAGTCTTACCTTGAAAGTTGGGTTGGATATTATTTAAGTTGTTGCATTTAATTTACAATTTCATNACCTTGAAAGTTGGGTTGGATATTATTTAAGTTGTTGCATTTAATTTACAATTTCATTTTACAAATCTAATTACTTTAATAACATGTTTTTTATATAACCCTAATGAACACCTTATAAAAAGGTATAAATTACAATTTTAGAGATTTATTATGAATTACTCTATATCATAAAAATACTTTATCTTTTTATAATAATTTTATCAACTAAATAATTATAAGCTCACTTCTAATAAAAAATAGCTAAAAAAAACCACAGAAATCATCTTATCTAATAAGCATAACATAAAATTTATAATTGTATACTAATCAATCTATAAATACCATAAAAATCCCTAATTTTCTAGTTGCTTCAAATACAAGTATCCCCATTACTCTAAAATCTAGTAATTTCCCAAATATTAATAATTCCATAATATCCTCATCAGTAAAACCTAGTAAATATCCCTCTACACCTTATAGTATAACTAAAAATTCTTTAAAAACCCTTATTCATACCTACCTTTTACACTTTGTAAACATGGGAAAAGATGCTAGCTTCTTATTCACAAATTAAGAGGATAAAGTTGTGTGTATTTTTTTAATAGTATAATACTCTGTCATCTCTGTGTAGGCAAACATTTAATCAGCAGTCTACAAACCAATTTTATTCAAAGATGTCATCATGCGAAACTTAATGTTTTCATCTTGGAAGCAAATTGAAAAAAGAAAAAGAAATCTTAAATGAAGCCACCTAAACTTTAGAAATCGAAAATCAGTATGAAAAAGAACACAATTTTTTTTTTATCTTAATAGACATCTTCTGCAAGAATTTAAAGAAAAAAATCAGAAATTTGTGCATGGATCTAGGGGATAATATAGGCCAATATCTATCGAACTCGAAGAAAAAATTAATTATCTTGCGAAACTATAAAAACCTAATCCTAGCCGATAAAATCTTTTTCACTCTATAAAAATTAGCTTAACAAATCTAAATAAATCTTAAAGTACTTTTCGTGGAAATAAACCCAATATTATGAGAAATAATAGTATATCTCTATTACTTTTTAAAACTATAGTAAAGGTTATTTTTTTTTAGTATTATCAAAATTCATAATCCGTCCTAAAGATGACGATAAAATACCAAATAAATCATTTTTAGCTTTTGTAGCAATAGATTTTATATCATTAAAAATAAGACCAGGCTCCACTTTATCTGATTCAGAATTTATTTTGCTATGGTTAAAAGCAACTGTTTTTATTTCTTGACGCATATTTTTTATCAGTAACAATAAAGTTGTCACATGGGCTCGCAACTGAACTAATTCCACATTTTTTTCTTCATTTTTCTGCAATTTATTTACTAAAGCACTGTTTTGAATATACATTTCTTTGTTTCTACTTAATAATTACTCTAAAGATTTGGAAAACAGTTCATCAGAAAATTCAATGAGTTTTAAAAATTGTTCATGGTTTTTTTGCTGTAAAGCTTTGATAAAGTTTTCACATTCTGATGATGAAGATTGAATATTAGGTTTTTCTAATGAATTTTCTTTTATAATTTCATTTAATCCTGTAATAATAAGATTCAAATCATGGACTTGCTGCTGAAGCACTGAAGTTTTTCTTTTTTCTCCTTCGAATTTTTCATGTAATCTTTCATATCTTTCTTTTTCAATATCAAGTTCATATAAGCATTCCTTGATATCTTTTTCATTAGCCATTTCTTTCATTGATTTTTTTGAAAACAAACCAACAAGTTTTACATCAAAATCATCAGCGTGTGTTTTTTTCCTTACAAATTCTTTTGTCTCTGGGATTTCCTCAAACTTTTCACTAGGGTTTTTATCAGAAATTTTCTCAGTCTTTTCTTCAAGCTTTAGTTTCGCATCTTCTAATTCAATGTTTTTAGCAATCAGATTTTTATTCTGCTCTTCTAAATTTTTAGTATTTTCATTCAAAACCATAATCTGCTCTTGCAAATTTTTGATTTCCCTCTCTGAGAATTTTTCTTTTTTTTCATATTCCCCAATGTATGAATTAAGATTTAAAATCTCTTTGTAAAGATCATCATATGAAATTTGGCTTTTGTTAAGAAAATTTTCAATATATTTTGGAGTCGAAGTATTACTTTTAGGCCTTTTAGGTTGATCTAAATCATGACTTGATAAAGTTATCTTTTTACCTTGAATTGTATCAAGCATTCCTGGGGCACTATTAAAGCTTTTTAAATATTTTTTATCAGGAGATGGGCTCTTGCTTAATTTTAAAACTGGTTGATTTTTAGATCTATTTGTGATTGATATAAAAGGTAAGAAATGTTGATCTTTTTTTATTTCCTCTTTTTGTCTGAAAAGTGATTGTCTGAATGCTTCCTTTAAGTATTTAGGTGGCTTAGACATATTAATTAGAGAGCAGGTATATGGTTATAACATATTATAAAATACCAGTCTAAAAATTACAATATTAAAAACACGATAATCTAATTATATTTTCTTTAAAATAAATTCACAAAACAATATTTCAAAATACATTAAAAAATCTTTTAATCTTACTCAATTTATAAGAAAAATTCAATAATTACATCGTAATATGAGACATCATTCTCCCGAAATTGCTTTTAAGCATTGATAGCACATCATCTTTAGCTTGATCAGCAATATTTGTTATTTTAGATAAAAACTCTTCATGTTCCTGATTATCCCCATCCATTGTTGACATACTATACAAATGATTTTGTGCAGCTTCAGTAATTTCCTGTCTAAGTTTTCTTATCAGCCCAAGTAATGTTGTAATATGGCTTCTAAGTTCAGGCAATTCCTTCAATTTTTCTTGAGATTTATGTAAATCTTTAGCAATACAAGCATTTTGGTTTATCAGTTGGCGATTTCTGATTATTTATTACTCTAATGTTTTCTCATAAACTTGATCAGAATATTTAACAAGTTGTGAATAATATTCATCATTTTTATCTTTTAGAAGTTTGATTATGTTATCAGTTGAATTGCCTCTGTTTTCAAAAATTTTAAGTAATTCGATAACACCATTTAAGACTTTGACCTGATCGTGCAGGATAATATTTTTTTTATGTTCTTGACTAAAGAGTTCTGAAAACTGTTCTGATCTTTTTTTTTCTTCAATTAAAAGAGTTTGAAGTTCTTCTAATTGTCTTTTGATTATGTAATCTTTTGATTGTTCTCCGGAAAATAGTTTAACAAGTTTTGCGTCAACTTGAGCTTCTTTTAGAGACATTTTTTCTGATAAAACTTTAGTGATTTGAATTTTCTCATCTTTATAAGTGTCAAGTTCGTTTTTATACTGTAATAAACTCAAGTTTTCTTGTTGTAAGACTTCGATGGTTTTTTCATATTTCTCGCATTTATCTTTTAGTTTGATATTTTCTTGTAGTAGTTCATCTTGCTTAGCTTGATTAATCCTTAAGAAACTTTCATCAAGGTTGGCTCCTTCTTCTTCGATTTTATCAATTTTTTCTTTTACTTCTGGATTTTGGCTTAAATTTAGAGCTTTTTTATGATTTTTTTGTTTCCGATATGTGAAATTTGCATTGCTTTTGAAAACGTATACAGGACGTCGTGCTGAGATCTTTTGTCTTGAATCATTAATATTAGGAAGTTCATCATTTCCACCATGACTTCTTAAAGAAGATCCAGCATTGGCTTCATCACTTATATCTTTATTTGTTATCAACTTTGGCAACATTGATAAAAAAGTATCTTTTGCTAAACCACTTCTTCCTGACATTTAATTTATAAATTTTATTTATGAAGTCTAATAATACCATATTAAACATTACTGAGAATTTTATTGTTGTTTCAAGTACGAATATAATATTTTGATAAGTGAGATAATTTTTTCATTTTACCTTCTTTACTAGAATTTAAAGTAAATTGATATTTATAAAGTTTATAAGTTTTAAATAAGGAATTATAATGTTGGTAAAATTCAGAATTTTATTTTAAGAATCTATTATAAAGTATAAAGGATGTGTTACTATATAAAATGCATTGCTGGCATATAATAAATTTAGCATAATTTCAGAAATATTATAAATGAATGTATATTAAGCAATAATCTTCCACTTTGACATTGTATTTTCATTTTTCTAAGTTTTATTAGCTCTTTAATCTACTTTAAAGTTTTTTTATTTATAATTCTAATTAAAACTATCTAATTTCATTATAATAGTCAAGCTAAGTATTATTAAAATTATAAGTGTTTATAATGTATTCTATAACTTTTTGATATGCAAAAACAATAATAAATCAATATTTTCTAAATTTTTAATACACAAAAAATCTCAAAAATTATTGAAATTTTTTTATATGAAATCGATAAAAAGATAATATTTTACTATACCCAAGATAAATGGAACTTAATAGTTTATTGTTTCCTGCTCCTCAACCAAGCTATGATGCTGATACTTTCCCCGGAGAAATCATTTGGATTCCCCAATTAAAGTTCAAACATTTACCAAGTATTCCTTGTCTATACCTATCATGTCAAAAAGGATCAAGCAAGACAATAGTTTTTTTCCATGGTAACGCAGAAGATATCGGTCTGGCTTATGAACTATTAAACTACTTGCGAATAAATTTGCAAGTTCATATTATAGGAGTTGAATACCCTGGCTATGGGATTTATGAAGGTGAATGTACAGAACAGCGGGTTAACGAAGATGCAGTAAATGTATTTCAATTCTTACTTACAACAGGTATTGAACCGAATGAAATTATTCTCTTTGGAAGATCAATAGGTTCAGGCCCAGCTTGCTATTTAGCTTCAACAGTCCAACCTGCATCTTTACTCTTAATGTCTGCTTATACTTCTATTCGAGATGCTGTAAAGTGTATTGCAGGTAAATTCGCTCAATATTTAATAAAAGAAAGGTTTAGGAATATTGACAACATAACAAATGTCCGCTGTCCTGTATTTTTACTCCATGGACAAAAAGACACAATGATTCCTTATGGACATTCCCAAGATTTAAGAGACAAATGTGCTGGGCCATGTAGTATGATTCTTCCAGCCAACATGGACCACAACGAATTTGATTTCTTTGAAGACCTAGCCTTACCATTTTCAGCATTCCTCATGCAACATGGTATTTCTATTCAACCCACCAATATCAGCAAAGCATATCTAAATTTCCCCGCTTATCTTTTCAAACCTCCCACAAATTTCCAATAGTTTTTTTTTAATCCAAAATATCCTTTAATTCCAATTTAACCCTTTAGCTTAACTTGAGTTAATATTTTAATTCACTTCTGACAAATAAATAATATGAAGTGTGAATTACAACTTGAACGATCAAGTCGAACATATGCAAGTGGAGAAGAAATAAAAGGTTCATTAATAGTAGAAAATGCACCAAATGGTGTTCATTACAACTCACTTTCACTAGTTCTTGAAGGTTATATCAAAGGTCAAGTATCAATGAAAAGTGTTGGTGCATTAGATGAAATCCTCCCTCAAGTACCCCCAATAATAATCTGCAGGCAAACTCAAATCGCAGCAGAACGAGGGATTTTTTCATCATCAAAAACTGGATTTCCTTTTTCTATCCGAGTTGTTGCACAAGAAGGCCAGAGTTTACTTGAAACATATACTGGGGTTTATATATCAATTCAATATGAAATAAAAGCTTCATTTAATGTAACTGAAGGGAAAAATAAAATCTCAACACCTGTGCCTATAAAAGTTATGATACATGTTCCTGGACTTGGGATAATTGAAGGAATGTCTAGATCTCCACAAGTACAACCATTTACAATTACCCCGACTAGTGTGGCAAATCCTTCAAGGCTTATAAGTTTACCTGAATTTCGTATTGAAGGTGAGCTTAGTAGTAATTTATTTGAATTAGACAAAGAGTTTAGTGGATGGATTGTTATTGTTGAAGCAACTAAACCTATTAAGAGTATTGATTTACAATTGATTAGGATTGAAAGCATTTTTTCTGGGGATACTGGGTTTAAAGAACCTACGGAAGTGCAGAGTTTGCAAGTTGCTGATGGGGATGTGAGAAAAGGAGCGAAAATTCCTTTGTATATGTTGTTTCCAAGACAGTTTACATGTCCTAGTACGTTTTATAAGAAGTTTAAGATTGAGTTTGAAATCAATCTTTCGATATTGTTCATTGATGGGTACCAGTTGACTAAGAATTTCCCAATTTATTTGATTAGATAGGTTTTATGGGTTTAAGATAGTTTATTGATAACTTTTTGAAAGCTGATATTTGGGTGTCTGTTAAAATTTTAAATTTAAATATGCACTTTTATTATATTTAAGGTTTATTTAGGTTGATTTATTAAAAACATAGAAAGATGTTTTTATTGGCTGTGTAGAATATCGGGTAATAAAGTCTGGAGTAGATGCAGAAATTTCTAATTTAACTAAAACTTCATTAAAAACACACATAATGGACTGTTGGAACTTTTAAAAAAAAAGTTTATATTATAGAGAGCCTGAGGATAATACTGGAGCATTATTAAGAGGATTAAGAAAAGAAGATATTCATAAAGGACAAACATTAGTCGAATCTAGGAAATATGAAGTTTTTTTTTAATTTCAAGTCAAAATTGTATATACTTAAANTATAGAGGACAAACTTTAGTCGAATCTAGGAAATATGAAGTTTTTTTTTAATTTCAAGTCAAAATTGTATATACTTAAAGAAGAAGAAGGAGGAAGGAAAAAACCATTTTTTCATGATTTAGTCCTCAGTGTTTTGCAAGAACTTCTGATGTATAAGTATCGATTGAATCACCTGAAGGCAAAAAAAATGGCTGTTGGAAAAGACTATATCACTGCTGTGCTTAAGGTAAAAATGCCTTTACCGATATATGTTGGCTGTAGATATACTTTGATAATATGTGGTAAGACATGAAGTTATAACAAAAATATTACCTGATAAAGCTTAAGATCTTGCATCACTTACTAAGAAAAAATCATCTATTAGACTGAAGAAGAAGCTAATAGTTATATTAGTATATGAAAAATACATTAAGACAAATTATATCATAAAAAAGTTAAGTCTTCATAGTTCTAACCTAAAGAAAATAATAAAACTTAACTTTTAGGATGAAAAAAATATTCTAATATATTTCCTAATTTAATCATAAAAATTTTTATTGTACTCTTAAAGCTCCATAGTTCCGAATAAAAATTTAATGGAGTAATTTTGGAATTTAATCTCATCTGACTATAAGATTTAAAAAGAGGCATAAAAGATATGTTTAGGTCAAATAATAAAAACTTATTACAAGATTATATTTAATAAATATTTTAATATAGATTTGGCTATATTTTAGAAATTAACTTTGGCAAAATAAATTTACTATATGATGACAATAATAACCTTACCCATAAATTTTTGGTTTTGATTTAATTCATTAAAGTTAACTTTATCAAAAGCTTATAATTTCCATAACTTCATTTATATAGTATAATCAAAAATCATATTTATTTATAGTCTAAATCTGATGGCATGTTTGATATATTTTTTGCCAGTAATGGAAATTTAAATATCACATTTGAGGGTTTATTATCGACAGCTAGAAGATGATTTATTAAATAAAATACAATGTGAAGCTGCTTTGCTTCTTTTAAAAGATTTTTATAGAAAGCAAGATTATGATTTTCAGAGAATAAGTAATTTATTAGAAATGAATTTATTAGCTTTTTTAGCATATACTAGCTGATATCCTAACTTAATTATTTCTTATAGCGTCTATAATTTTAATAAAAGATGATTATATTGGGATATTTTATTTGTGTTTATCTTTAAGTATAAGCTTCCATTTTCTCTCCACTTACTTTTAGAAAGTAGTGGGTAATGGCATATAAAATGCTTTATTACTATTCACTAGTTTATAAGATAGCGAAATGCTTATTAGGGTGTCAAGAATAAGAAAATTCTGAAAACTTCAAATTTACCAAAGCAAATAGGTTATTAAATCATATTCAATAACATATTAGTCTCTGATATGAAATCTGTGAGACATATAAACATTTTCTTATTATACATTCTCCTCTGACTCATTCATTACATAAATATGGCTTTTTCTCGAATTACTACAATTCTGACTAGTATTTCTAACAAATAATATTACAAATTTTCATCGAATTCGCTTATGTTTCTCAAGGATAGTGTGTGAAGAAAGGAAAAAAAACATAAATAATTCCAAAAAATCCTACATAAGCCAATTTACTTATACATAAATGTCTTCTCTGACTACAAAATGATCAACTCAAACCTTACCAAATCTAACCCAAACTCCTCTAAACTATCCTCTAGCTATCCTTACCCAAGCATACCTTCCAAAACATAAAATTTCCAATCAAAACATTAATCTCAACATCATCATCCTCTTAAAAACCTCACTTCATTCACACCCTCAACACTTTCCACTACCTAGCCACCTCTTTCTACCTCCCAAACAACATCGGTACGCCTAAAGCTCATAATCTAACTCATATATCACTTTTCCAATTTACTTCAATCCACAAATTTCCTTAACCTATCATTCTTATAAACCTAAAATTCTATAAGCAAAATCTTCCAAGTCGCATCCTCCTCCCCAAAAAGCTAGAAATCCTTCACAATTATTTCTCTATTCTTATAACTACCAAAAATCCAATTAAGCTTTTCCTATAACACGTAGAATAAATTGTCCCACAGGAATAAACTTATATATAATTCATATGCCACACTTAAATATACCTAAATTAAAATGTGGTTTATAATTAAAGATGTCAAGTTATGAGATGGCTTATTTATACATTGGGGTGTCAACCGTAGTAGGACTTATCTATGGTGTTATCCTCATATTGGTACTTTCAAGAGTGCCAGTAGGTGAGGAAAGAGGATACCATGGAAATGATGAAAGACATTTGAAAGACATAATTGGAATCAAAACTGAGACTAAAACAAGAATCAACCATCACACTGGAGAAAAAGATACTTACGAGGAAGAAGTTGGTCCTTATCATGACAGTTGGGACCAGGTTGTTTGGACATTGAACAAAATCTCAACTGCTGTGGCAAATGGTGCAATTGCTTTTTTGAAAGAAGAATATAAAATCTTAGCTGTTTTCATAGTTATTTTTGCTGTGATCATAGCTTTGTTAGTTGATGAACTTGGGACTTTCTGGACAACTGGTGCTTTTGTTTTAGGTGCATTGACTAGTATTGTTTCAGGGTACATCGGAATGAAAGTTGCTGTGTTTTCTAATTGCCGAACTGCTTATAGCGCTATAAACAAGGAACATGGACTTGCTAGAGCTTTTAGAGTTGCTTTCCGTGGAGGTGCTGTGCTTGGTTTCGTCTTAACATCCCTTGGGTTATTAAACTTAGCGATTATTTTATCGATTTACCACTATTTCTATATTGAAGATTATGAAAATGAAGTGAAAAAACAAGAAATGCTTAGAAAACTCTATGAAAATCTTGCTGGTTATGGCCTTGGTGGATCAACTATTGCTATGTTTGGAAGAGTTGGCGGAGGTATTTATACCAAAGCTGCAGATGTTGGTGCCGACCTTGCTGGAAAAGTTGAAGCTGGTCTTGAAGAAGATGACCCACGCAATGCAGCAACTATTGCTGATAATGTTGGAGATAACGTTGGAGATATCGCTGGTATGGGCTCTGATCTTTTTGGAAGCTTCGCTGAAAGCACCTGTGCCGCACTTGTGGTTTCTGCAACTTCACCAGAAATCGCTGAAAGCTATACATCAATGCTATTCCCATTATTGATCTCAGCAACAGGGATCTTTGTTTGCATCATCACTTCATTCTTTGCCACTCATATCATGGAAGTAGACAAAGCTGATAAAATTGAAAAAGTTTTGAAATATCAACTTATAATCTCGACTATCCTTTTAACCCCAGCTCTTTGGGCATTGTCTTACTATGTCCTTCCATCAAAATTTAATTTTATAAACATCAAAGATACTCTAACCTGTATTGATAGTTATACTAACATCACTGAAGTTATTATCAATGATTGTATTTCCGTCAATAAAACTCTTAATGATGTTGCTTATTGGCATGCTTTTGTGTGTATCATTTGCGGTCTTTGGTCTGGTTTAATTATCGGCTTTGTCACTGAATATTTCACTTCTCATTCATATACCCCAGTACGTGAAGTTGCTGAAAGTTGTAGAACCGGTGCGGCAACAGATATTATTTACGGCTTAGCTCTTGGGTATTTATCCTGCATAGTCCCAACAATATGTTTAGGTGTAACTATTTACTTTTCATTCAAGCTTTCAAGCATGTATGGAATTGCCCTTGCTGCTCTTGGTATGCTTTCTAACCTTGCTATTGCTTTAGCTATTGATGGTTATGGGCCAATTTCTGATAATGCTGGTGGCATGGTTGAGATGATCCATTTGAAAAAAGAAGTAAGAGTTAAAACTGATGCCCTTGATGCTGCTGGAAATACAACTGCCGCTATTGGTAAAGGATTCGCTATTGGTAGTGCTGCTTTGGTCTCACTTGCTTTATTTGGAGCTTTTATTACTAGAGCTGAATTAGGTGAAGTGAATATTCTTCAGCCTTTACAATTCGCCGGGTTACTTATTGGAGCTATGCTTCCTTATGCCTTTTCTGCTTTTACTATGAAAAGTGTTGGAAAAGCAGCTAATCAGATGGTTGTTGAAGTCCGTAGACAGTTTGCTGAAATGAATAAAAATCCTGCTTATGAACCTGAATATGAAAAATGTGTGGCTATATCAACACAAGCTGCTCTTAAAGAAATGATCCTTCCAGGCTGTATGGTTATTTTCACACCTATTGTCGCTGGGTTTTTGTTTGGATCCAAAGCTGTTGCTGGACTTTTAGCTGGGATTTTGGTTTCAGGTGTTCAGATGGCCACATCAAGTGCTAATTCAGGTGGAGCTTGGGATAATGCTAAGAAGTATATTGAAGGAGAAAATTTAGTTAAGAAATCTGACCCAACGTTTAAGGAAATTAAAGCTGCTGCAGTTACTGGAGATACTGTTGGAGATCCGATGAAAGATACTTCAGGACCTAGTTTGAACATATTGGTTAAGCTTTCGGCTATTATTTCCTTAGTGTTTGGAGGCTTTTTCACTAAGTACGGAGGAATTATAGTTGCGTAGTAAGTTAGGAAGTTAAAATGATTAGAGATTTTTTTTAATGTTGTGGGCTTTGGTTTGAATTCTGATGGTTTTTTTGAGTTTTATTATTAGGGCTGTTTTGGAAATTGTGAGTAGTTTTATGGATAGTGATTTAGTTTTATGTATTTTTTGGTAGGCTTTTTAATGCTATAAATGATACTTTTGCATTTTTTTCATTAAGGTTGTGTTGAATGAGCTTAGGTATTTTTCCCCCTGTTTAGGATTTTTTATGGGAAATTTTATTTTTCGATATTTTTTTAACTTTGAATCCTGTGATTTGTTTTTTTGTTTTTGTGATTATTATGGATAATAATTTTTGACTAAAAGTTTATGGGTGTAGATTTTTATGATTATTGAGATTTCTGCATGAAAATCAATTCTTAGGTTATACTATAACAAATTTTTAGTTCTGTGAAAAAGGGTTTTTGAATGTTTGCCGCTATTGTGGATTAATATATTTAATAGGAAAATAAGTTGTAAAATTTTTATAATAAACTGTAAAAATAAGATCGTAAGCCTATGGAGTTCTAAAATTTGACAAGCATCTGCATATAAGTCCAATTTATTCGAGCTAAGATTAATAAATCTACTTTAAAATCTTTAACTTGAAATGATTATCATATTACAATGAAAAGAAAATTTTAATTTTCACAATATCACAAATTATACTCTATGTTTAAAAGCTTAGATATAAATCTAAAATACAAAATTATTATTAATATAAAGAAATATTTAATATGATACATATATAAACTTCTATACTAAAATAATTTTTCTTCATAAAATTCAGCGTTTTTATACTATCACTTCTTTCATAACCTTTTACTATATTTTTATCAAACAATATTTTTTTTTTATACTATCACTTCTTTCATAGCCTTTTACTATATTTTTATCAAACAATATTTTTATTATCTAAAAACCAATATCCTAAAATACTAATATTCTCCTTATAGCATTTTAAAACTATTAAATCTAAAATCCACCAATATTCTTCAGAAAATAACATTCATAGACAAATGCAAACTATTATAGTATAATAATGAAAAAACTTGATCTAGATGGTAAAAATAGAGGGAGGCCAAAAAATAGTAAAGACTCAGGCAAAAGTTCGAAAAATTTAGTACCTTCACCTTATTCAAAGCCTGTTATCAAGCCTAGATCCGCATCGAATTCAAAATCAACAACAAACATAAAACAACCATCAACTCTTTTGTTCAATTCGAATAAAAATCTATTTCAAGAATCTACACCAATAGACAAAAATCCTATCCTTAAAGCTTCTCTTTCTGAAGCAAGATTTGATATAAGTGAAGATGATTTTGATAAGCGCCTTTTAAAAGACCTTAAAACTATTAGAAATCCTGACGATGAATTCGATATGTATCAAAAATTCTTCACTGAAGTTATTAAAGCTGATAAAAAATACGGGCGAATTCTAGCCAAAATAAAAGCTGGCTATGATCTAAAAATACTCTCAAGCGAGAATTCAATAGTAACAAAACTGAAAAATGAAATCAAAGAGTTTCAAAATCAGCTAAGCAAAGAACATAAAGATCGTCAATTATATGTAAAGAAACTAGAAAAACTTGCTAAAGAAAATGTAGAATTAAGTCGACTTTTAGATGATGCTGAAATTAAATACAATACACTTGTAGGAAGAATAAAAGATATTACTCAATACGATGTTGGAAAATTACCAAAAGATGAAATGACATGGAAAGCTTTGAATTATGAGAATCAGAGTTTGGTAAAAATCAATAAAGAACTTCAAGTTGACCTTAAGACTATATCGACTAAAGAAAAAAAACTTGTTGGGTTATTAGTAGAAATGAAAAAACAAGGATATCCTGTTGAACAAATATATGAAAAACAAATTTCCAAAAGTAAAAGGGATATATCACCAGGAAGTTATGTTGAAGATACAGATAATGAAGATTTAGTAAGTGGAAGGGCTAAGGAGGTAGCAAAACCAGCGATTATTCCAAAGTTGAACTTGGGAGATATACAAGTAGATGGATTAAGCAATGATTCATATTTATCAGATATATAAGTATTGTTTAAATTATCTATTAATCAAAGAGTTTATGTCTTTAAGATTTTTGTGGTAATTGGGGAAAGTGTGGATTTTAATTGAACGGTTTGTATAGGTAGTTGTTTATAATTTTATAGGTTTAATAAAAAGGTTTAAGTTTTTTTTTTTTAGTATAAATTGTTTGGATATGATAATAAAATACTACTGGGTTTAATATAAGTTATAATTATATAAATTATAAGCTGGTTGGAAGAGTAGGATAACATATAAAATTATCTATAAAGATTCAGGATTTATGTTAATTTTACTATCAATTACCGCATCCATTAATATTATTAAATCTAAGCATTGATACAAACAGAATATAATTAGATAGTAATCTTAAGATATTTGATAATAATGCAGAAAATTTCCTAAACAGCATTTTATTATACTCTCTATTCAGTGTAATTATTTTTAAAGCCAAATATTTAGAAACAATTCTACAGTCTTCAAAAAATACAATTTCCTTTACCGTAAATTAAAATAAAGACGAAAATAAGCCTATAACAAAATCAATGACTAGGTAACATACTCATTTTAGATTTATGGATATTATAGACAAAAATAAAAGACCGAAATAACTTTTTTGAATAAAAATTCTCCAAAATAATACAAAAAGAAAAATTGGGTGAATACTATTGTAATTAAACCACTTAAAGAATAACCTGATACATTGAAAAATCATGTGAATAAAATCATGAGTTCTCGTAATAGCATAAGCTAATATTTTTTTTATAATTCCATGATTCCTTTATAGAAAAAGATCTGTTTTGGTTTTGCTATTTCCCATTATGTTAATTAGCATTTTGTGTATGATTTATAGTAAAAATTTAAGATTGAGAGAAATATTTTTTATCCACTCACGATGTTATGCATGTATTTTTTAAATTTGTACTTGAGAAAGGAATATTGAATATATAAATGATGGATAAATTCTCAGAACTGAAGTTGGATAATATTAATACACCTAGTGCTTGGCTTTCTTCTTGAGTTCTGGTTCATCTTTTTTGTGTTTTCTTGCTCTTTTTTTCTGAATATGAATAGCATTATATTTATCCCTGCAACTTTCAAGTCGTAATAAAAGAGATTCTAGACCTCGCTGAGTCCATTCTTGTGAAAGAAGAGTTGCTAATTCGGCCTGGGCAATTGGCAGACCCTGGGATCTTGCTT
This sequence comes from Stentor coeruleus, assembly GCA_001970955.1. Classification (NCBI taxonomy): domain Eukaryota; phylum Ciliophora; class Heterotrichea; order Heterotrichida; family Stentoridae; genus Stentor; species Stentor coeruleus. Next base: position 94,272 of record MPUH01000038.1, read on the forward strand.
CAATATAGTCTGGCAAGAGTCCTTTGCCTGATGTTTCCCCATACAATTTACTCATAATATCAAGTTCAGTAATACCTTCAGTTCGAGCACTTTCAAAATACTTGACAAGTTTTTCTTCCATTTACTTAGATTCTAAGGCTTAAAGCTTATACTTTTTATATAAAATAATAAGCAACCCACATAAAGATACATCTTGATGATTTTCCTAGTTTATTAATATTTTCTATAATTTTTTTAATCTATCCCCTTGTGCAAACTAAAAAATATATTTTTGTGATATTAGCCTCAAAAAGCTGATGATAAAATTTTATTAGTGTATGTAAATATAATAGAAAATAATTAATCACTTTTACAAGTAGCTAGCCAAAATTATACTTGCAATTAAAAAACTAATAATCCACTATTATTATATAAATATAACAAGTTAACATATAAAATATTTTGTTATTCAAATTCTATTATATATTGGAAAAAACCCTTTATAATTTATAACAAAAGTCGAAAGTAATAAATAAATCATTATTACAGCAACAGAAAAAGTATAAAAAAACTTTAGCCTTTAACACAATAGCCCAAACTAATTATTCAGCTTTTATTCGAATCAAAAACTTAATCCAATAAATATTTTTCTAAAAAAAAAATCTTCCCTCTTATGTGATTTGCTAATTAAAAATTATTTAGACTCACAACTCTTTTCATACTACATGAAGTACATGTTCCTTCATTAATATAAGGGTTTTTTCTTAAACAAGACAAGCAAACTTGATCATCACAACTAAGACATGCAGAACATAAATACAACTTATGCCTTATCGAATCACAAAATCCACATCTAACTTGTTCAAAGTTTTTAGCATAATTTATATCAATCCAATAATACTCATCTGTATGTTTACATTCTTCAGATATCTTAAGTTTATTGTTGTAAATTGTATTATTAAGAAAACAACATGCGCAATAGATTTTTTCTTTTACAGAAGCTTTTTTATTGCAAAAAATACAATTTTCTTTAGGTTCAGTAAAAATAGAAATTTTAGGGCTTGATGGTTTAAGATTGTAGATATTATATGCACAACAGTTAGTGTTGATAAGAAAATGTGTAGTTCTCTTAAGCATTTTACTACAATTTACGCAAAGTGAAGCTCCACAATAAGCTGCTTGATGAAGGGAAGAACTTATAGCATAGTTGTCTAGGTTAAACTCTTCTTGAACTTTTTTCTTAAGAAAGAAATCACTGGTTGAAGCTGTTTCTATAGTAATAATTTCGTCGTTATCCTCCTCTTCCAGATTTTCATCCTCTGATATTTCCCCTTGTACATAAGTTGTTGTTTCTAAAAAGCATATCCTTGATGGTTTATTTTTCAAATCAAGCTTTTGCTTAGGGTGCAAAAAGTACAAATTTTCATCAAGGTTAAGTAAAAATACAGTAAAATTCGGGTCTTTGCTCCCCCAAATAAAATCACCCTTTACTGTTTTTTCAATCAGCTGAATCTTATTATATTTTAGTAAATCTTGAAAAGGGAGAATAATAGATGCTTTAGTTTTGGTCTGAAAGCCTGAGATTTCTTCTAATAAAATAAAAAAATTTGGACCATGTAGTAAAGTTTTAAGATTTGAAGAATATGGGCTGAAGAATATGTTTGTGAAGGTTTTAATTGTAAGATTGTGTCTTTTATCAAATGAAGGTTTGCGTGATTTTGGATAGAAATAAATTGTGTTTAAAAATACTTGCAAAGCGGTCTCAGGGGAGTTATTGAATAACAAGATCTCTAATATTGCTTCCCACAAGTTCGCAAAAATATAATGCCTATTGATTTCTCTGCACTGAGAAAAATTATCAAGATTCACACTTGTTTTCAAAATTTTCACAGTCTTCAAAGGAGACACAGCCATTTATACATGCTATAATGCTTTTTGATGTAATACAATTTGACCAAACATTATTTAAATTTGCATTATGTAAATATAATATTTTATATGTTTAATATTTACCAAAACTTTTAACAAGTTGATTTTTTTACTGCAATAAAAACCTATACAAATGAAAATCCCTACTTTAAAAACTTCAAATCCAACTAATTTTCTAATAAGACTCTATGCTAAAAAACTATTATACAAAAAAAAATATTAATTATTAATTAACTATGGCAACTCACATAGATCCTTGNAAGACTCTATGCTAAAAAACTATTATACAAAAAAAAATATTAATTATTAATTAACTATGGCAACTCACATAGATCCTTGGCACACAAATCTGCAAATATCCAAAACCATCTTCAACTCAAACAGTAACTTAATCAAGCCATCTAACGTCATCGGTAGGAAAATCAATAACGGAAGTTATACTCTAAAATCTAAGAAACCAAAAAATCAATACCCAAGCATAGTTTTACTACATCAACCTATAACAAAAAGACCAGATCAAACAAAAAACCTTTATCTCTCTAAGATTGTAGGAAGAAGTTTAAGCCTCAACAAAATCATATCAAAAAAATATACTGAAAAAGATGCGAAAGTCTTATCTCCTTATAATGTAAAGAGTATCTAGGGCTTAAAAAAAGAAGTTTCACATATCAAAACAAGAAATGGTATTTTTTCTTCTAATAAAAGTAATAAAGTTCCTAGTCATTTATGTTTATCACCTCAAAGGCAAAAAAAAATCAAACATGATCAAAGCAAACAATCAAATAATCCTGTGGAAAATTATGATAAAAAATGTAGAGGGAGTATGGAAATGAAGTCTTTGATTACTGAAACTTTATATCAAACTGTACAAGAAAATCAAGAGGTGTATAAAAAAGAGCATGATGATAAAGGGAATAATGAAGTGAAAAAACATAATAATGATGTGGTTAAAAAGAAATACCCTATACATAAGAAATTGAATGAAGGTAAGAGTATGAAAACTGAAAAAAGATATAAAGAGTCTTCGGATAGTGGATTTAATAATACTGAGGTGAGGATTAAAAATAAAGTTGAGAGGATAAGGAGGGAAGGGAGAAAAGCGGTGGTTTCGGAAACTAGACTGCATTCTAAGTCGAAATCAAAACATAATAGTAAATCTGAAGAGAAATCAAAGTCTAAAAAAAGCCCTGTTCCACAGATTATTTCTTATACAAAACAAAGGAAAAAAATAATCCGAGTTTCTGATTTGCGTGGGAAACTTGAAGATACACCTAAAGAAATCGAATTCATTCATACCCTATCAAAACTAGACAAAACAAACCATAAGCGTTTCGCTAAGAAAAAAAAGAGGAAAAGATCGAAATCTAATTTCAAACTTGATAGAGAAAAATCTGCATATAATACAATATTTTCTAGTGAACGAAAAGAAAAATACTTAACATCTTATACAGATGATACATACAGAGAAAATTCTGAAGAGCATCGCCAAGCTATTACAGAAAAACTAAAAAGACTTAAAGAACGTGTAGCATATACTCAAAGTTTACTAAAAGCACAAGCTGCTATAACTATTCAAAGATGGTTTCGTGCTAATAGACAGAGATTCAAATCAAATAATATAAAATACTATGAAGATTCTTTAGATTCTAATTCAAAATATGAGCATAAATCAGGAAGTTGGATTGATCAAGATCCTGAACCATTAGTATTTCAAAGTAAAAACGAATTTGGAGAAAGTTATGAGAAAAAAATACAAGAAAACGCTTTGGTTATAGAGAAAAATACACAAATTAAAGATAATATTGAAACTAATGAACATGATAAAAATACTGAAAATGTATACAATAATGAGCATATGGCTGGGGTTAAACCTGATAATAATGAAAGTGTAAAAAATACAGTTTTAAACGAGAATAAGGAGCAAATAAGCAATATCTTAACTCCAATAGAATCAATAATATCTGAAAAATCACTTGAAATTAATCAAAACAAGCCAAAAGTTGTATACAAAGTTCCAGCATTAGCAATGGAAACAATAAAATCTAGAAACTCAAAAGACACAAACTCTATTCCTAAACACTCTCAGAATTTAATTCCCCATATTTACACTCAACCATACATTTCCAGAGAAAATATCAAAGCACCAGTAACAAGTAATATTGACTCAGATAGTCAGCAGAAATCTTTAGAATCATATATTTCCGAGTCTTCAATTTCTCAACTAATCATAGATGAATCTAATAAAAGTTTTAACAGTAAATCAAGTTACTCATCTAAATCAAGTACCATAAAAAATTTCAATTCCAAATACCCAAACCTACAACCAAAACCAATTCTGAATCCTGAAACCCAAAACTCTTTTCCAATATCATCTATAAAACAAGAAAGCCCAAAAAGTATTATAGAAAACATAAACATCGAAGATTCTTCATCTTTAGAAGATAGTTCTGGTTCACAAAATTCTGATGCTTATCTAAGAAATATTTTATCAAGAAACCCTCCATCTATGCCTAATAAAACAATTGAACGTCCAGGAATAATACTTATGGATGATCCAGAAAGTTCAGATGAAGAATGGAGTAGAGATTTCAATTTATACCCAATAGTAAATATACAAACCCAACCTCAAGATGAAAAAGTTAAAATTATTGACAGTTCACAAAATGAAAATTTAAACAATTTCGATATGAAAATCTTTCAATTAATCCAAGACGAAATTACCCTTTTCTTAGAAACTATTCCTTTTAACACAATAGAAAAACCAGTTAACCCTGCAAAAGATTTTATAGAAGACTATGTTGAAAAGTTTGAAAAAGCTTTATCTCAAGATGAAGAAGATATATTAGAATTAATCAATACCCCTTTTTATATCGACCCATTAACCAAAATGGAAATGCTTCAAAATATAGAAATTGGGTCATTGCAAAAATATACAGTCTTAGAACTTTTTTTACCTCAAAGTTTAACCCCAGAATTAAAAAGAATAGCCCATATGCAACAATTTAGAGAACAAAGTACTCAAGATAGCCAAGAATTTATAAAATACCAAAGTACATATTTACAAATGCTTTATGATTGTATTAATGAATCTTTTAATCATTTACGTCCATTTGGGCTTAAAGGTCTTCCTGATCCTTGGAGTAATACTGCATCAATTTTATATGGTGAAGGGGATTTGAAAACTGTTATGAAAAAATCTAAGAAACTTTTGTTTCGTTGGGAATGTGTACATGTAGGAACTTATCCTGATAGTAATAATAATAGCAACGATGAAAAGTTACAGAAAATTAGAGAGGAAAGACTTGGAGTTATGTTATCACAAAATGTTAGTGATGATGAAAATAAGTGGATTGCATATGATGATGAAGAGACACAGGTGAAAATAGATGTTTCTGAGTTAGTTTTTGATTTTCTTGTGGATGAAACTGTTGAGATAATAAAAGAAAACTTTAGGGGGTTTTAGAATTGAAATTAATATTTTTTTTACGATTTTTGATTTAATGCAGGTTTGGCATTGTGAAATCTGTTGGTAGGATGGTGATTTTTTGTGGGAAATTTGTAGGATTTTTATTTAAAATTTGTTGCTTGAAGTATGATAATTGTTTTTAGGTTTTATTTGTGTGATTAGAGAATGTGGAGGTAGGGTTTGGATAATAGGGTTAAATTGTAAAAGCCCAGCTTTTTTTATGAAAAAGATCAAGTTAGATTTCTAAGGATTTTTCATCACCAAAATTTCGCAGGTTGGTTATCTAAAGTTTATATGAATAGGTCTGCATTAAGATTTATCTGATCAGTCTCAATTATCTGCTATAATTTTTCAAAAACAAATGTGGCTCATATATCAAAATTATCATAAATTTATTATATAATAAAACTAATGCGGTAATTTCCGAAGTCATCATGTAAAACTGCATAGTTCTTATAGTCAATGATGATATCAAATAGTCGTCATATCCTCTTCTAAAAAAAAACAGCAAAAAAAGGCTCATTCTCATTATCAAACTATTTTCCTTAATATGAAGAACAAGTTAAAAAAAAACTTTAGAGTTAGCCCTAGAGAATATGATATTACCAAAATTTCTATAGGAAAAGCTAACATAAAAGATATACAATATATCACAAAAATCACGGAGACAAAGTTTATAAAAAATAGCGCGTATATTTATAGAGAAACATTGTTGCTTTTGAGGACTTATGAATAAGTCCATTTCTTCTTATAAAATTTACACAAACCAAAATCGTCCAATTCAAAAACTCATAAAACCTAAACTAAAAGATATCCCAGCCTCTTTACTATCTCCAACAATTTCCTCAATTTATCCACTTTTAAACCATCATCGATTTTTTCACTCACCTGCAAGTAACTCAACAGTCAATTCTAACACTATCAAAAAATCTTAAAATCCAAATTCCACCACAAAAATCATCCTAATCTTTCACTCATAAACTCAAGAATCACAACTTCCACATCCCAATCCAAATTCATTCTCCCTTCTAACAATTTGTCTAAAAATCCATCAAAAATTCCAATAAGAAATTTCAATCTGACTACAAAAATTATAGCTTATTTAAAATATTTGAACGTCTTCGTGATATTAATGAACTGCCAACAGTGTTTAATTTAACATCTGCTGCATGATGCGTCAATTCATCTCTAATATTGACAGGTTGTATTTCATCATCAAGTTTACAATAGATGTTCTCTAAACTTTGTTCAAGGCTATGATAATACTCTTCCCTACTAGGCGAAATTGGGATAAATAAACTTGCTGCATCTTCTGGACGTAGAAAGCAGGGTTCTGCTTTGAGGTCGTTATCATCATCACTTGAGAAAGCAAAGTCCTCTGTACTAGCATTGGAAATACGGTAAATGATGTCACATGATTGGAATTTTTCCAAGCCTGTCATTTGGACGACTTATTTATATGATAAGAATTTTTTTCTATAGATATGGATAAGATTTTATGTTTAGGGATAAAGAATGTATAAGATTTTTATTAGATTGATGTAAGAGTTTTGGAAAGACTTGGCGTTAGGTTTTTGATTATGGGATTTTGAAATTATGAAATTGCATTTTGGGATGTTGAAAATGGATTGGGTGAGAATATTATTGAAGTGAATATTTATAAGGTAAGATGGGATTTTGAATTATTTGATTATCTGATTTTTTTTTTAAAGGTTTTTTGGGGTAATGAGGATTTTATTTGAATTGTGGGTTTAAGGTTTTAAAATTGGGTTTTTAGTTGTAATGATGGAGGTTATATTATGTGTTGCTTTATGGGATAGTTTTCGATAAAACTGCTAGATGATATGCTTTATTAAGATTAGTTTTATGTTTAATATTAGAATATACTGGTATGATGTTTTATGATGGAAGATATAAAATATCATAAACTACTATTTCCTTCTAAAACCCTTTAACATACATAAAATTCAAAAGTATTGCATTTAATATCAGTTATTTACATAATATTTATCACAATTTTGAGATTAATATATCTAATCTACTAAAATACTTACGAGATACTCAGCTTCTTAATAATTTCCCTAACTTTGGTTAGTTCTTGTTTCAAATCATCATTTTCCTTTTTAAGGTCATCAACTTGTTTTTTTAGTTTTATATTTGAAGTAGTTCCTAATCCAGGGTCTTCTGCTAATTTATTTCTAATATAAGACACTCTCTTAATATTTTGATCTATTTTTTTAGTTTTTTTTACAGATTCTTTATCAAGTTTTTCAAGATTCAAATTCATAATCAGTTTTTCTTTAGCCTCTTTAGTTTTTGCAACACATGGATTAGCCAAAATACTAAGATTTAAAAGACGAGGAAATCCTGATAAAATACTCAATGTTCTATCAAAACTAAAAATTTGATTATTATGAAGTCTTAATTTCATGATTTTTTTACAGTTTTCAATAGGACAAATATCTTTAATTTTGTTATCTGAAGCTTTTAAAGTTGTTAGTTTTATTAAACATTGTAATGGTGTTATGTCTTCAATAATATTTTTACTTATGTTCAAATAGGATAAGTTAATACACTGGCTTACACCAGTTAGGTTAGAAATATAATTGGAAGAAAGATCTAGATTTATCAAGTTATTCAATCTTGACACAGTAAATCGTTCATTAGAGTCGAAATTGCTTAGACCTTTGTTTCTGAGTTTTAACTAGATAAAAATTACTTCAACCAAAGCTCCAATATGTGGAGAATTTGAAATACGGAGAAGTTTATTCTCGGAAATTTGACCAATTTCACTTAAAGGATTTTGAGGCAATTTTACGTTCTTTAATGCTACTGATAAAACTTCTTTCATAACTGAAACAGGCTCTGGTGGTGAGTCGTCAAGGCTTAGATAACTTCCACTAGATGCTATTATATCAGGAACTATAGTTTCTTTTTCTGGTCTTGAGTGATTTTTCGATAAATGAGATTCTAATAACTCTCTAGAAATGAATTCTTGAAAGTCAAATGGGCATATGATTTTTTCCATCAGTGTAATTATAATTATTTTGGTTATATGCATATTTGTCGCAAGCTTTTAATGAATTTTTGTATTAATGGAATTTTAGATGATGTAAGGAAATTTCAAGATTGTGTTATAGGATAATTTGAGTGAATAAAATATTAAATGATTAATTTTTATATGGTATTTAAGGAAGCTTTGGATTTATTTTATTGTGTTTTTAGATGTGATTTTGAAGATTGTTAGGGTTAAATTTAAGAATATAGAGTAAGATCGAAGGCTTGTTTTAATTTTTTATTATAAAATATACGATTTTAATATAAAAATAAAATATTTTTCATAAAACACTCTGATATATTTCATAGGCAGAGTTTGTTATTATATATTCTTAAATAGGATCTATTTCTAATAATGAATTATATTATCTAGATATAAATTTATAAAAAACCACATAATCTAGTTACCTGAAAATTTTATTGTAATCATAATATGATGAGTATTTTTCTAAGGATATAACAAAATAAGCACTTTTATCATACAGTATGGAATAAGGGTTTTTCTCAATTGAGCATTCTACTATATTTTTTAATAGTCTTATATTCTTATTAAACAACTCAAGTTCAAATTGTTTATTTTGTGATGTATACACTTTGTTCATACTATTTTTCAAGTTCATTATCATAACATTTTTCTCATGGTTTTTATGCAAACTAGTATCAAAATTAACTTTACCCAAGCATTCTTGGCAGCAAGTAACAACACAACTATTCTGTACAACAAAAACCTTATGCTTTTTTGGGCATATAAAGTAAGCATTTTCTGCATGAGCCTCAGCAAGAATATTTAAACTTTTTTGCATTCTAAACAAAAAAGGGTCAACTTCTTTTTCTTTATACCAATTGTAATTAATATTCCCATTCAGGTCATATTTTANACAAAAAAGGGTCAACTTCTTTTTCTTTATACCAATTGTAATTAATATTCCCATTCAGGTCATATTTTATACAGCGATTTACTTTATTATTCGATGTATCCGTAATTGTAAATGAGTCAAAAGTATATGTTTCCATCATTTTCACTCTTTCGTTAATAATTCTAACCATTTCTTCATATCCACATTTCAGCAAGCCAAACAAACTTTTCCTAATAACATCCTGACAAAACTCTGAATTATTTCCTCTCAAAAGACCTTTTACAATAAATCTCTCTTCATTATTTTCAACCTTAATCCCCGTATAGTTTTTTTTCTGCACAAGGAAAAACTTTGAATAAATCGCTTCTATCCTTATATTAACAAAAGTAAAATTCGCATTAATCATATGCATTAAAAACTCTCCAACACTTTCTGCTTCAGTCCAAGTATTTTTCCCAGTATCAATCATAATACTATCAGTATCCCCATATATAACCTTCAAACCTAAATGTTGTGACACAATTTCATTTGTACTATTAAGTATTTTCCTACCCTCAGTTGTAATAGTTTCAGCTAAATCAGGGAAATAAAATCTTGAAAACTTACTCCCTAGCACACCATATATAGAATTAGCAAGTACTTTTAAAGATTTTGAGTAAATTTCAAAAATATCTTTATCTAAACCAAATTCAGCAGATAAAGCTTGGATAATATATTCTTCTCTTTTTGTCACAAGATCATCTAATATTTTAGGTATTATTTTATCAATAGTAAAACATATAGTTTTTTCTCTAACAATATTAGGATATAAACTTCTAAAGTCCATAACTAATATGTTGTTATAAAGTCCTGGTTTTGGGTCTAAAACTAGTCCACCATGAAGTTTTTGTGTATCTGGAGTTATTATATCTTGTTTTTCTGGCCATAAATATTTGAGATTATGTAATGAGTTTGTTATTATCATTTCGGATTTAGTTAAAAAACCTCCGTTTAGTGTTTTGTTCCATAAACTTCCTATGATTGTAGAGAGAAAATAACTTTCTATAAGAAAAAAACTTTTGGATAAACATTTGCATAAACTTTCAATATCGATACATTCTTCTGGATATTCATAGTATATTCTTCCAGATATCACTTTTTTGAAAATATTGTCTAAAGGGAATTTTTGTCTTATAATCCTCCCGAGTCTTGACCAATTTTTCACTTCAAGACCTTTGATTCTTGTTAGTATTTGAGATAAACAGTTTGTAGGCTTGCTTATCACTATAATGTCTGCGTCGTTTACATACATTTTCATAAGGAAAAAGTTGAGAAGTTCTTTTTCAGTTTTAAAAGTTTCTGGGACTGAAAGAGAATATTTATTTGTAATAAAATTTGATGATAAAAGTAAATTCACGTTATAGTCTTTGAATAATGTCCAGGAAAGGTTTTTTATTTTATTGTCTTCCCAGATACAATGAACAGCTATTAAAGTTACTAATAAACCTTGTTTATTTATAATCTGAATATCTTTTGGGCATTTTACTGTTATTTCCTTCTTGCAATTACTCTGAAACGAATTACAAACTTCATATTTTTCCACTTTAATCCAACAAAAACCTTTAATCCCTTTTTTAACAATCAGAATTTCAACCAAATCTTCATGGTAACTAAGGATAACACTTTCACTAAAGTACTTTTTTATACCCCCATACGCAGAAACATAGCTAACTTTAACACATGATATTGGTTCACTTTTTTCCCCAAGGGTTTTTCTTATAACAATTTTGCTTCTAACATTCCATATTTTCCCTTCAAGTTGAAGTTTATTTATAACATCTTGACATGATTCCCATACTTCTTGCCTTATATAAATTTCTTTACTAACTTCTCTAATTTTCAAGCAAATACTTTTCCTAACATTTTCATCTTCGTATTTTCCAAAAATAAGGACACCTCCTGGTAATATGTAATCTTCAATTATGTCAATACAAAAAAAATCGAATGGCGGCTTGAGTGATATATCAGATGCTTGTGGGACTATAAGATTTGGAGTTGTTTGAGGATTTATTTCACTTAATAGTTTTCTACGTTTATGAACTGTGTCCATTTATTATATTTATAAGCTTATACAGAAAAAAAAATCTCATAAAGGTTTTATAATATTCCTATATAATACTTTTATTATGTATAGGAATGTTTTAAATAGTATTTTAATACAACTTTTAATTAAGAATTAAACATAATATCTCTTTTATATCATACTCTAATACAATATATTTTATTATCACATTAAGTTTTTGCTAAATTCTTATAAAAAATATGAGTAACAATGCTGAACAAGGAAAAGAAAAACCAATTGACGTTGACGAACTTCACTCAGTCTTAGGAGACTTCCTTGAAACCCTTGAAAAATTTAAGTTATCTAAACGACTAGGAACATATCATCAATATTATATGTGGAAAGCTAAAGAAAGGACAAAAGTTGTTAAAGAAAATGATTTAGCTAAAGTTCAGCAACTAATTCCTCCAGGAATTGGAACTGATCACAACTTTGACATATACTCGTTTTTTATTCAGAAGTGCAAATCAACTAATATTTTTATACCAATTATTGATACCCTAGTTATTTCTCAAGACCAAAAAAACCCTGCTTTTATAACAAATGACACTAATGGAAAATTAAGCATCATTCGAGGACCTGATGCTTTAGATCAATTTTGTGCTAAATTAGAAAACTTTAACGCATTAGGATATCCAATATGCATATTCAAACCAAAATCAGGTAAAAACGTATTATTTAATAACATTAACAATATACGAGTATTTATTAATGAAATAGATAACATATCAGGATTATTTCAAAGATATGTAATCCCTCAAAATGATAGGAAATATTTTTTTCGGGCCCATTGGAAAAACAATTCTAAAATCAGTGGGTATTTGGTTGGTAGTACAGATTTCCAGAAAAAACATAAAGTCCTTTTAAAACCTTTACCTAATTTGCATTTACCATATAGTAAAAGTAATGAATCTCTTGAGTTAGGGAGAAAAAAATACATAAATGATAGTAAAATGCTTGAAATTGCAAGGCATCATTCTATAGCTTCGAACTGTAGTTCAAAAAAATTTTTAAAAAGCTTTGAAGAAAGTGAATCAGAAGTCAAAGGACTTTTTGAAGTAGGGTTTATGAATAATACAATTGCTTCTATTAAAGATGAACTTGAACTGAAATTTTCTTTTGCTTCAAATGAAGATAAATTATTAAAAGAATTAACAATAGATGAAGGACTTGTTGGCAAATTTATAGTTACAGGACGAAATCCTGAAAACTCATTTGCAACTAAAGTGAAATATGTCTTCCCTGAAATCGAAGAAATAACTAAAAATGTTGTTTCGATCATACATGCACATTCGATAAAAAATAAAGTAAAACTTGAAGAGATCACAATTGACTTTATCAAAAATATATCAGGTTCTTGGTTGGTTTTAAAAATTGATAAGATTCTTATAAACGAAGATAAATCTAAATTTCAAGAACTTATCCTTCCAGATAATATGAGAATACATAACACTTTTATTCCGTTACTACTTCATTCAGATGTTCCTTCAAAACCTGAGTCATTATGTATTTCTCCTAATCTCACTGAACCTGAAATAATTAACCAAAGAGTTATCCTTAAAGATGAATCAAGACCAAGAAGAGTAACTTTAAAAGATGTGTCAATAGGACCGGTATCACGAACTGTTGAAGAAAAATATAATAATGTAATTCAGAGGCTTGAAAAATTGTCAATGACAACCCTTCCGAAAATACCAAATATTTTACCTGATATAATATCAAATTATGAGAAATATTATAAAAATAGTGAACTTAAGCTTCATAATAAGAAAAAGGAACTAGCTAGAAAGCATAAAATTATAAATTGAGTTTTGTAAGCTTTGATTGGATGGGTTAATGCTGGAAGAATTTTGTGATAATTTAATTATTATTTAGGTTTATGTTAAAAGATTCAACAAAAATGCTTTCTCTCAGCTTGAAATATGTAAAAACTAAGCTTAAGAATATAGTGGGTTTTTAATTATTTTAAAATGGGTATACTAAATATGTTGAATTTTCTAATAATTGTAAGTTAGGATTAAAGGTCTTGAATTTTGTTGGGCAGTTAAATTTAGGATTTAAATTCAATATAAATAGTGTATTGAATCAAAAGGTAATAATAACAATGAGGCTTTTTAAATGAATAAATTTGATATAAAGAATAAATTATGTTAACTTATCCTAAAAACCACTAAAAATGCAAAGCAAAAGGCTGAGTTCTACATTTAAAGCAATTTTTAGTATACTCCTTGTAAAAATTTAGAAAAAATCTATAACACCTAGAAATTAAAAAAAAGCTAATTACATCAAAGGGTCTACTTTGGAAAATTTTAGAAATCTTCAGATTCTCTCTATAAAATTTTAGAAATCTTCAGATTCTCTCTATAAAATTTTGATTTTCTTACATTTAACAAAACTATTTTAAAATGCATAATCTCAAGCCATAAAACATCTGCAAAATAAAAATCATTATTTTCAACTACTATTCAAAGTTATCTAAGCAATACTCTTCATTAACCATAGTGCAGTTAAATTGAACTACTCTATGATGTTCATTAGTGTTTAATTCACTAACCTTAAGAACTACGCATGTAATATCATCTATACTATTTCTGTCAATATTACTTACCGAAAACCATTTTGTTCGAGCTTCTTCACATATAAGTCTAGCTGGAGTGCAATTTTTAACAGTTCCTGGGAAGTCTTGAGAAGCTTCTCCACAGCATTTATCGAAATTCTGAGATAAAAAATCAGTAATATGATCATTTGACATCACATCCCATACCCCATCACTAGCAATAACAACATATTTGTCTCTTGGATGTAATTGAACACAAGCATAGATTGGTGCGGCAATAACCCCAATACTTTTTCCTGTAAAATCACCTAAACTTCTACTCATTGCTAATCCTGGTATGTTAGTATCTCCTTGCCATATACGATAAGGTCCTCTTTTTACACCATTTTCATTTGTATATCTTCGTACACAACCACCTTGGGCTTTAATTCGATGATATTCTTCTTTATGGTTAGGCTTTTGGTCTGTGGTTAGTTGGTTTGAATAAAAATAGTTTCCATTGTTTGAAGATATTAGGATACCTCTTGAATCTCCTACACTAGCACAGTGTATATGAGTAGAAGTTAAAATTGCAAGTACACATGTTGATCCGGATAAGTCACAATTTATATCAGAACTTTTCAAGTCTTCATCACATTTAAGGAACAATTCTTTAATAGCATCCTGTGTATCATAAATGAAATCTTGGAAATGCTTATAATAATATTGTGTAAAATAGTCTACACAGAAATTTGCAACAAAATGACCATTAGCCCCATGCCCATCAAATAGCATAATCATCAGTGTATTTTGATAAATGACAAATGAATAATTATCTTGGCATTTTTTTGGAGCAGTATCTGTAATATCTTGTCCTGGAAGTATACATCCAGAAATCATTGCTGGCCTCTCTTCTAACATTACTATTTCTGCAAGCTGGCTTGCAGGTTTGCTAACTAAAAACCCCATTTTCATAAAGTCCTTTCCTAAAGTTTCCAAGTTTTTCAATTCTGTATGTATTAACCTAGGGTAGTTAAGCTCTTTTTTTTCTGTATTGTGGCTATTACCCATAATAAATTTAACATTTGAATCATTTATTATTATATGTAAAGGGAGTATTTTAAAGTGATTTTATTTGTAAAATTCAAAGCTGAGAATATAATTTTATGGTGATATAAAGATAGAGAAATATTGTTTATTATAATAAATGGCTTTAACTGAAATTATTAAGTTTTTTTTTATTCACTTAATATTCTACAATACAAATTTTATGTCTATAAACTATTGTTAACTAACCTATTAATAAGGGATATTATTGAATCCACAGACAGTCTTCAAAACAACACTGTTCTCATAATGATCAATAATCAAAATATTCCCCATTTTCCAGCCATAATTCTTCATCTCAGTATCAAATGATGGCAAAGCTTTATTTGCATGATTAGCTAACTGAAGAAGAGTATGCGATTTCCAAGGTAATACACTTTCTAATACAGTTTCACTATTAGCTGTAAGTGTCCATGAAATCTTAAAAAGTGTTTCAGGCCATGTTCCTTTCATAAAAGTATTTACTGTTTGGTTATTAAATTGAATCATTTTCTTAAGATCTGGAGTATCTGCATAAGTATTATAAATAGCAGAAGGTGGCCATATATTGACCATATCAAAAGCTTGTTCCATTGTAACCATAGCTCTTTTTCCTGTACTTATCATCTGATTAATAGTAAAACTAAATGTTAAGTCTACAGGAGCTAAGTATGGTCCTAAAGTATTTTGAACCATAGTCTTAAGAATAGTAATATCATCTGATGTAGGAAATCCTTCAAAATGAGACATTTCAACAATGACGATTTCTTTAGGATAATCTCTTAAGTAAGCTGAAATATTCCCTAGTAAATATTGAACTGGAGATCCTTCAACAAAGTGAAATGTGACCCAAGTTTTAGTATTTTTTTGCCATCCTGCACGAAGATCAAAGTATCTTATCCCACCTTGCATTTGTTGGTAAAAATCTTGATCTTGTGTTTGAGCCCATTCTTGAGCTATTATACCTGCATCTCTATCAACCATATCAGCAAGCTTGTAAATATCTTCCCAAAGAGCTGAAGTGTCTCCGGGCATTGGAGTTGTTGAAAGCCAATAAGTCCCACTATCATGAGTTCCTGGAATTGTAATGTTTTTTAAAGTCAAGTCACCAATGATGTTAAGATTGTCACCAATCCAAGTTGCTGGATTTATACTTAGTGCCAGAGGCAAAATAGCCATAAACGTAGCTAGCATTATAAGGTTTAGGTTAATGGACTATATTTTTAGAATAAATCTTTTAGCTGGAGAGAAAATTTTATGATGTTTTTAAGATAGATTTCTATTTTAATAATACTTAGATTTATTTGAGAGATATTTATGTGTATGGTTGCTAAGTGAATGATGTTTTTCTATAAAGAGAGCATTATTTTTGGAGGAAATCAGAATTTTAGCACAAATTAAACTTTTTATGTGTTGAAATGTATAATGATTATGCATGATTAATAAAGGTTCTGTTAATATGTTGAACTTAATACTGTGAGAATTTCAGATTATAAAAATAATGAAAATCAATAGGAAATTGATAACCTTAGACACAAAATAATAATTAAGTCAGCTTCTAGATTTGATAGCTGAAAGTGAAAGTATAAGTAAAAAGACTTTTAGAGATTTAGCACTATTTTATTATAAAGGAATTCAGGAAAATTAATTTAGATTTATCATCAGGAAATTTTTAGGATTAACAGAACTTGTTTCTGAGTATATAATTATAGAAAAGACTTGGTTTTAGAAAGATTATTTTCATATTCTTAGCTCCAGGAAATACAAGAAAAAATATTACTTAAAAAGAAACTTACCTTTTTTGGTTAATTTCCTTAGCTTACCAATAAGATTAGTATTATTTTTCCTTGGCCTAACTCAAAACTATTAGTTGGATTATTAAGCCAAAATGCTCTAATAAGAAGTCAAAAATTTCTTAATGAACAAAACAATCTTGAAAATGTTTAGATATTTTTTAATGTTTAATAACAAAGCTAATCACTTACTTAGTAACTAAAAAAATTATAATATATTAATTCCAACATAAAAACTCTTCAAAATCCTAATCCACCTTCATCAATAATTTTACTATAACCAAATTTCTAAACCTAATCTTAAAATCTATAATAAAATTACTCTAAATTCTTCCTATCTCACAGTAATAACCTCTAATAAAAAGCGTGAATTCCCAAAACAATATAATTATAAATGGAAATTACTTATCCTAGAAGAAGTTCATCCAAAGATCCAAGCCATACCAACGCAAATAGATACCTAGCATACACCCAATCACGCCCAAAGTCAATGTCAAAAGATCGTAAAAAAGAAGATCCCCCAAGGGCATCAGCAATAGATGCGCGGCTGGCAACAGTATACGATAAAGTTAAAAGTAAAATATATACAGTACTAAGTTACACCAATGATCCAATTGTTCCTATAAAATCCCCAGCATTTCTAAATACAAAAAACGAATTCGAAAAAGATAATCAAAGACATTCAAGAAAGTCTTCAAGTTTTACTCAAATCACTGAAATGCTTTCAAAAGCCCAAGCTGAAACATTTGAGATTTTTAAACATTGTAAAGTCTTAGATGAAATGAGTTTCAATGCTAAACTTTGGGAAGTTTTTAACAATCTAAGTCATGAAATATGGAATAATTGTTTTCAAAACAGGTTAAGTGATAAAAGTTTGGCCCAAGAAAATATACAATTAAGAAATACATTGGCTCAGATGGAACAACAAGTTTTAAGATTAAAAGTTCATATTCAAGATAAAGACTTAGAAAGAGGAGAGTCGGAGATTCATTTTTTAAAAACAGAACTTGAAAGGACTAAAGGTCTTGGACAGGATCTTCAAATGGAACTTAGTAATAAAATTGCTTTAATACAAAGTCAAGAACAACAATTAAGCATTTTAAGGCATGAGTTAAGAAATAGAGATAATGATCTTATGGGAAGGACACAAAGTAAAATTTCTGGAACTGCAGTGGATTTAAGAGATAAACTTTTAAAAGTTACTCAAGAAAGAGACGCACTTAGAGAATGGAAAAATCGATTCACTCAATATCCTTCAACATATGAAAAAGCTATACATAAAATCAAAGAAGATCATATTATGGAAAAACAAAAATTACAAGATAGTATCGAACAATTACACTCTTTGGTTGGAGAAAAAAGTCCAAAAAATGCATCTAAAACGACATATGGTTTTTTTTCATCAAAAGATAGAGAAGCTGTATTTAGGAACTCAACAAGATCTTCTCCTAATACTGAAAATAAACTTAAAGACCAAATCCTTGGAATGAAACAAGAAATAGCAGACCTTAAAGAAAATTTGAATATGATTTTAGCTGACTATGAAAGTGTTTGTCATAAATTTAAAGTTCAAAGCGAGCAGTTTGAAAGAGCGAAAGCTGAGTTTGAAATTACTATAGAAACTTATGAAATAAGGTTAAAAGAAAATGCTGAAAGGGTTGAGAATAAAGAAAAAGAAAAGCTTGACTCAGAAGGGAAAATTACTTTTGGGGGTATAGGAAGAGGTAAAAAACAAGTATTTAGAGCTGGAAGGGTAGAAAGAAAAGATGAGAGTTTTGATTTGGAGATACTCAGAGAAAAAATTGAAAGTTTGGAAGGGGATAAGAAAAAGCTTGAAGAGATTTTAAAGCAGGATGAAGATCAAATGAATCAGTTTGAAACTGAAATTGAAGACTTGAAATTATTGCTTGAAGACCAAAAAGCTAATTTTACTACAATTCAAGATGAAGAAAAATCTAAGTATTTGAAGAAAGTAAAGGAGTTAGAGGATAAACTTAAACAATCTGATATGAAAATTGAAGATGCACTTAAAAAAACTAAAAAAGATCAGGAACTTATTAAAAGTAAAGAAAATGAGTTGGAAGAGATGGAAATGATGGTGAAATCTTTAGAAGAAGAGAATATAAGTTTGGAAAATGACATGAAAACATTAAAAGAAAGTCTTGAAAATAAGTTTATATTACAAAAGAACACTGAGGTTATGAGATTAAATAGACTTATTCAAAGGCTCCAAGAAGAAATTAAAAAAGAAAAAGACTTAAATGAAGACTCGAAAAACAGTTTGATGAGTCCTTTAAAAAATGAAGTTAATCAATTGAAACTTGAATTAAACAATCAAAATGCAGCAAATGAGCAGCTTTTAATGGATAAAGAAATCCTTTTGATTGAAGCTGAAGAACTTAAAAATACGCTTGAGTCTAAAAAACAAGAATTTAAGTTACTTGAAGATAAATTTAAAGCCCAACAAGGGGAAATAAGAGAAAATCAGAAAAAAATTGCTGAGTTTACGAAAAATGCTAAGCAAAATCAAGAGTTGTTAGAAAAAATTAAAGGATTTAAAGCTGAAATAAATGAAAAGAAAGTTAGTATTGAGGATCTTGATAGAAACAACTGTGAAAAAGATAAAAAGATTAGAGAATTAGAGTTAAGAGAACAAGAATATGAAAACCAGCTTAATAAAATACTCCAGGAAAACAGAGAAAATGATAAAAGAAATAAGGAACAGCAAAAAAAAATACTTTTTGAGAAAGATAAAGAAAAGAAAAACCTGGAAAACACAATAAAAACCCTTCAGGATCTGGTAAACGACCTTGAACAAGATCTTAAAGACAAAAAAAACCAAATCACTGAAGAGTTTACTAAGAAACTTGAAGAAAAAGATAAGGAAATCAACAGGAACTTAAAAAAACTTGAAGATTTCCAAGAGGATACAAAGAAAAGGCTTATTTTAGCTGAAAAAGATAAAGAATCCAGTTTGGTTACTTTAAAAAACCATTTGAAAAAAGTTAATGATGATTATGCTGAACAAATAACTATAAGGAAATCTTTAGAAACTCAAATTGCAGATCTGGAATTAGAATTAAATGATGCTCTTGAAACTAAAGATAATAAAATATCAGAATATGAGATCCTAAACGAAGCTTTCCAATTATTACAAGATGAAATTAAAGAGTTAAGGATGATAAACAATAAAAATCAGCAGAAAGAACAAGAAATTCAAGAAAAAGATATGAAAATCATAGAATTTGAGGGGAAAATCGCCAAAAATGAAGATCAGTATAAAAATAATATTGAAAAGCTTAATAAACAGATTAAAAAAGAACAAGAAAACTATAGGAATTTAGAAAAAGCTCATGAGAAATTGGAAAAAAGCTTAGAAAACCTTCAATGTGCTGGTTACGATAAAGAAAACGCTGATATGAAAATTACAGAAATGAATGAAAAAATTGAATTTTTAGCTCAATCTTTAAAAGAAAAAACTGAAGAATCTTTAAGACATCAAGAGAATTTTGAAAACCTTAATGAAAAACTCTTAAATATACAAAATCAAAAATCATCAAATGATTCTATAATTCAAAGCTTAAAAAATCAAATTAATAATCAAAAAACTAGATTGCAATCTTTAGAAGAAATAAAAGATGAACTTGAAGAAAAACTTAGAAGGCTAAGTCTTGAAAATGATGAGATAAAAAAGAGTCTTATAGAAAAAGAAGAAAATTATACGACAATGTTTAAACAATATACTGAGATTACAGAGAAAAATAATGAATATGAAGATTTGGAATATCAGTTTGAAGTTATGACTATGAAAATCAAGGAAAAAGAAACTGAATTTGAATCATTTAATTATGATTACAGAGTTTTGAATCAGAAATATGAAGATAAAATCAAAGAAAACGATGAGATTAAAAGCTTTATCGAAACTTTAATAGCAAAAAACAAAGGGTTAGTTATAATAGTTGATGAACTTAAAAAGAAAAATGAAGAAGCTGAAATGTTTATAAAGGAAAATAATGATAAAATTAAAGATATGGTCGATATGAAGATGTATAAAGACTTAGGTTTACAAGTTGAGAATCTGGCAGAGACTATTGCTGAGTACCAATTGAATCTTAAGAGAAAAAATAAAGAAAATCAGGAGTTGAATATAAAAATAAATGATTTCGAAAAGGTTGTAAATCAAAAAGATGAAGAAAATAAAAGACTAAAATCAGAGAATGAGGATTTAAATAATCATATCAAGGAAAAAGAACTTGAAATTGCCTCACTTGAAAATAAAATAACAAGAAATAAAGGGAAAATTAATGAAAAACAAGAAAATCGTGATGTAGAAATCAAAAATATCATACTAAATTTAGAAAATGCTGAAAAAGACAATCGATTTTTATCAGAGAAAATCAAAGAAAAAGATATACAAATTCAAGAAATACAAATGAAAGCAGAGATGTGTGAACAAATGAAAGAAATCAACTATAATTTAAACGTAAAACTTGAAGAAAATGAAAGAAGCATTCGGAAAGCTGAGGAAACTATAGAAAAATTAAAAGAAGAAGTAACTAAGTATGAAGAATTATTAAAATCTGAACAAAATCAGTCTGAAAAGTATCGTGAAGATAAGGAAAATGCTCAAATTATCTTTGAAAGTAAAATAAAAATCCTACAAGATGAACAGAAAGAGTCTGATAAATACCTTAATTCTAAAGAAAATACTATAAATAACTTGGAAAAAACCATTAAAACTTTTCAGGATGAGCAAAATAACTATAAAAAGAATTTTGCGGATAAAGATAACTCTATAGTTTCACTGGAAAATAGAATTAAATCTTTTCAATATGAACAGGAAAAATATACTATTTCACTTTTAGAAAAAGATAATGCAATAAAAGATTTGCAAAATATTATAAATAATTTACAAGATGAACTTGAGTTATCTAAAAAACATGCTATTAATAAAGAAAATGCTATGATAACTTTAGAAAATCAAATAAAATTATTGCAAAAAAAACACATAGAGTCTGAAGAACTTCTGGCAGATAAAGATAACAAAATAATTGGGTTTGAAAAAACAGTAAAATCATTAGGATTTGAAATAAGTGGATTAAAAAATGCGTTATCAGACAAAGAAAATACTGTAATTGCTATAGAAAATGAAAAAAAAATATTCCTAGCAAAACATAAAGCTAGTAAAAAGCTCCTTGCCGATAAAGAAAATGCTCTGCTTATACTAGAAAATGATAACAAATCGCTTCTTATTGATCAAAAAATCAACCACAAGCTTCTCGCCGAAAAAGAAAACGCTATAAGCTCTTTAGAAACCAATATAAAATCTCTAACAGATTACCAAAATCAACACAAAACTACTCTTTCAGAAAAAGAAACCACAATAACCCATCAACAAGAAACCATTCACACCCTAGAAACCAAACTAAAATCCTTAGAATCTTTAAAAGAAAGCCTTTCATCTTCCTTAAAACTCTTAGAAAACGATAAACTCAATCTAGAAAGCCTTTTATCAGAAACTAAAAAAGACAAAAAAGCATTTAAACAACAAAAACAAAGCGAAATCCAAACTCTCCATACAACCTTTGAAGAAGAAAAAGCTAAAACTGCAAGTATAATCCTTGATCTTCAAACCAAATTACAAGAAACAATTAAAACTTGCAATATAAAAAGTATAACTTCCGATGAAAATCCAGAGTCCTCCATATCTGAAGTTTCTTCATATAAAACCCAAATTCTATCTTTAGAAACTCAAATCCGAGCATTAAAAATAGAGCTTCAAGCTGAACAATATGAAGTATCTCAACTAAATGACAAAATATGGAGACAAAAAACTAAAAAACAAGGCCATATTCTTGAATTATCCCATATCCAAAAGCAAATGTCTAAACTTTCATGCAAAATTTCCCTTCAAGACAAAGAAATCCTTGAAAAAACCTCACAAATTGACGAGCTCACTCACACCATAACCGAAAAAAATCAAGAACTCAACATAAAATCCGAAAAAATCGAAGAACTACACAAATCCTTAAACGAAAAAAATCTTAAAATTCAAGAACATGAAGAAAAAATCCAAACACCAAATGAAACTGAATCCAAAGAAAATATCGAATCATTAATAGAAAGATACGATCTAGAAATTCAAATGAAACAAGAAAATATACGAGAATTAGAGTTTTCTTATAAAGAATTCAAAGAAAGAGAAAAATATTTATTAAATCAATTAACTAATAATGAAAAACAAAATATGAATTTACAACAAGAAATTGACACATTATTTCAAGAAAAAGTTCAATTAAATTCTTATATAAATAAACTTAAAGAAAATACATCAGAAAAAATTAAGACTTTAGAGCTACAAATAACAAAGCATATAGAAAATCTAGAGATAAAAGAAAATGAGTATTTTTTATATAGTAATTTATCTTTAAAAACTGAGATTAAAGAACTTGAGAATAAAAATAATGAATTTATAGAACTAGCTGAAGAAAATGATGAAAGATTTGAAGATTTAGAAAATGAAATTACTAGCCTTGAAGCTCAGATTAAGGAAATGAAAAATCAAATACAAAGCAAAGATGAACAGATAAGTTATTATGATAAGGAAATAGAAAAATATAAGAATTTATCGATAACCCAAGAAAACAAAATAAAAAGCTATGATTTTGATATAGAAAAAGCTCAAGAAACGATAAGGTATTTACAAGATGAAATTAAAAAGAAGGAAAATGAGAGTTTGGATTTTGATGAAAGTACTGGGAATATACAAAACTCTTTGGAATTGTCGATAAAAAGCTATGAGGAAAGCATGAGATTTTTAAAAGAAGATTTAGAAAAAACTCAAATTCTTGCTAAAGAAAAAGATGATGAGATTGAGTCTATGAAAAAAATTATAAAAATTAATGAAAAAAAACTTGAAAAAACTAAAGATGAAATAAACAATATAGAAAATTCTTTTCAGATGAAAATAGGATCTTTGATGAATGAAATTGCTATGAAAGATGAAGAGTAAATGATATATAGAATAAATCAAGCTAAAAAAAAAATGCTTGCTGATGAAGATATGGAAAATTCTAATAATGAGAAATTGATAAAGAAATTTGAGGAACAGATAAGTAGATTAAAGACAGAAATTAAGAATAAAGAGTTTGAATTTAGGACATTAGAAGGAGATTTTAATACACAGAAAGAGAATTTAAGGATTAAAAATGAAGAAATTGATGAGATTAAAAATGCGAATTTACGTTTAAATGAGGAATATTTACAGCTGAAAAACTCTTTTGAATTAGAGATAAGGTTGAAAGGATTAATGGAGACTAGAATAAATGATGCTGAGAAGGAAAATCATGAAGTTGTAGAAAGACTTCGTTCAAAGAATTTACGACTTAAAGATAAAATTAGAGGTCTTAAAGAACAGATAGAGGATCCTGGGTCGAGTAGAAGTAAAGTGAAAATTGAAGATTTAGAAGCTAGACTAGTTGAAGCTGAGATGGTAATAAAGGAAAGGACTGAATTGTAAATTTTATATAGTATTGAGGAACAGGCTGAGTTTATAAAAGAACTTGAAACTATTGAACAACAAAAATTCGATATAGAAGATCAACTTGAAAAAGAAAAAGCAACCATTAACGAACTTTATAATAAAAACCTGAAACTTATTCAGAAAAACAAAAAACTTAAAGAATTATTTAAAGAACATATAAACCCGAATGATAAAACTCAAATTTCTGACCCGAAAACTAGTGAGAAAATAAAAATTTTACAGTTAAAATTAGATGAGCAACAACAACACTCAGATCTTGAAAAAAGACTCATATTATCAAGACAGGAACAAGAAATAAAAGATTTAGAAAATTGCATAAAAGAGCTTCAAAACAATTTGCAAAATAAAGAAAAAATGTAATTTTAATATAGAATAGAAGAATTGAGGTATGAGTTGGGAAAATGTAAAACGACTATTGACTCTTTGAATAAAATAAATGGAGACCTTGAATATCAAATGTTAGATACAAATAAAAGCGCTAGGAAAAAAAACGAAGGGGATTATTCAGAGAAAGAAAGTGAGCATTCTATTGATGATCATGAAAAGAGAGAAACTCATTTTACTAATTTTGTTGTATGCAAAGTTGTTAAGTATGATAGCAAAACTTGGTGTTTAATATTTTTGAAAAACCAAAAACAGTACAATTGGCATGAAAAGTATATCCTAAGAGAAATCAACCCATCAATAGAAATTCCAGAACCTTACGAAGAACATCTCGAAAAAAACTTAGCATCACAAGCTGAAGATATAAAAGAACTCAATTTAATCAGACTTCTAGTTTTCCCTCCAGAAATAAAATGTGAAGAAAATCTTCTTAAAAAAATAGAAACCCTAATTAAAACCTTTAACTCTTTCAAGGGACCCAACTCTCAACCTTACAAAATTTTTGGCTTTGAAGAAGAAGTTAGCTCAGCTCCAATAACTAATTTGAATCCATTAGAAACATTTTCAGATAACAGATCAGAAAATTCAGTCCAAGTTACAGCTGAAGAAGCTAATGAGGTATTTAGAAAAATGAAAAATTTAGAAGAGGAAAATATGGAGTTAGAAAATAGGATTATGCTTTTGAATCAACAGTTGTTACATTTTAAAAGTGAAGGAAGGGCTGGGCAGTTTAGTGGAAGAAGTGATGCGACAACTGAGCAGATAAGAGATATTATGTTGGCGATGCTAGATACTTTACCATTACAAAGTGGTGAGACAGAGAAAAATATTAAGATTATTTTGGATATATTGAATATTAAAAAGGATTATCAAGAAACGCTATATGAAAAGAGGGAAGTAATGAGTCCCCAAGGAAAAAAGAACCCATTTAAAAATCTATTTAAAAAAAAGAAATAGATAATTATATAAGTATTTTTAACTAGTCTTTAGAATATATTCATCTAATACAATATTTAAAAATAGAGTATAAAAACATCAATGTTTCAATTTTAACTCACTTTTTAACAACATATTATAAATTTCATAATAATCCAATTAAAAAATCGTTTATAAATACAACCTACAAATTACAACTATTAATCCTTATACCTCATATCATCACCTAATAACAAACCTTATTTTCTTATTATATCTAATCCTCTTTTCTTATTATATTCAATACTATTTTTTTATTATATATAATCTTTTCCATTTATTCACCAATGCTAATATATTATTAAATATGATACCAGGGAACAAATTTTCGGAACCAACAGAAGACTGGGGTTTTATCGCAAAAATCAAAGATGAACAAGCAAAAAAAAATATCGAAAACGAACGCAAAGCTGAAAAACAACGAAGACTTCAATACAAAACTGAACTTGATAAGCAACTAAGCTTCAAAAGACAAAACAGCCCCGACTACCAAAGCAGTAACGATGACCGAGAGTTCCTCAAAGCTCAAATGGTGGCTTTCAAAAACTCAGAAATCCAACAAAAACTCGAACAACGGAACTACTTCAAAATATTCCAAGAAGAGAATTCTGAGGTCCTTCAAGCCAAAATGCGGCAACAACAAATCGCCGATTCCCAAGAAAAACATAAAGAAAAATTACTAAACGATAAAATCCTCCAAGACCTAGAATTGGAAAAACAAACTGAATTGCAAAAAAAAGAAAAAAAAGCTCAAGAGGAAAGACAAGAACTTCAAAGACAACTTCAAGAAAAAATGCTCAAAGAACAGAAAACGAGTATAGAAAAAGCTCGAGAACGTGAGTTAGTTGCAAAGAAAATTGAAGAAATGAAAGCTGTTGAAGATAAGTATTCTGAGTTTTATAAAAAAAGGATGCAGGATTTGGATGAAAAAATGAAATACTTTAAGCCGAGTGTCGAAACTTTTGATAAGAAAGAAGAGCTTATAAAAAAACGATGTGAAGACTGGGAAGTTAAAAACAATGAAAGATTAGCTTTTAAAGAAAGATATGAAATGGAAAGTAGGAATATAGTTAAAAGTCGTGTCCGAGATGAACTTTTAAAGCAAATTGATTATAAAACTAAAGTTAAAAAACTTGAGTATCAAGAAGGGATAAAGTATCAGAAACTAGCACAGCAGGAAGCTTTTGAAGAAGAATATAAAGCGAAACTTAAACGTGCGCAGAAGGTTATAGAACAGGATCAGATAAGAAAAAGTTATGATAATCAACTTGGGTCTAAACAATCTCATTCTCTTTCAAGGTTAAAAGGTGAGTCTATAGAACGATACTCTCAAAGAGCTGGTAATCGGATTAATGAATCTCGATATAGACTAGGAATCCCATCTATTCTTGATTCTCCAGCTCAAATACTACCTAAACAACCATTCCAAAGGGTTTTTACATCAAATAGAAAGGATTTTGTAGTAAATGCCAGTTTTTCTCCAGATCGGATACCAACAAAAACTGATATTAACCAATCATATGAACAAATTTATACTAAAAGACCTTTATTTAATGAACTTAGTAAGCATAATCCAATAACTAATCCTATAGGCTCATCAATACCTAGGATATTACAAGGACAAAGAGCAGGAAAAGGGTTCAGATCCCAACCTAAACTCAATGGGATTAAAGATATATTTAATCATGTCTAAGTATTTAGTATCTACGTAAAATAAATTATTAGAAATTGGATTATGCTTGGCAGATATTGTTGTGGGTTGTGAATTAGATTAAAGATTTGGTTTGTTTTGTAGTCTTCTAACTCAGGTTAATATTGATTCATAAAATTACTGAGTATAAACATGCAATACAAATAAATCGAATTTCTAATGATTTACTTTCTAAATCAGCAAAACTCTGCAAATTAAAAAAAAATAAACATCATATAGCACATACAAGTATTTATAAATACAACAAATAATTTATTCAATAACATCATATAAATTTAATCATCTCACAATCATATTATATATAAAATATAACATTACTATTAAGAACTATCTGTAACTGAAACAACCTGAAAAACCGCTTGATTCGCTTTAAATATCATAGATGTGTACATTTCAATTTCTTCAGATAAATAAAGCCAAGTGCCATTTGTGCTTTTCTTTTGCATATCCCCATCAACTAAATTCCATCCATTTGAATTATAAAACACAGTAGCATGTATCTTAGAAAGAAGATTATCATCAAGTCTAAGGTCACAAGTTATCCCTCTACCCATAGTTATATGTTTATTCACATATTCATTACCTTCAAAGCAAATGCTTCCTCTTTCCTCTCCCATAATTTTAATATTCAAAACAGGTATTTTTTCAAGTACAGCTTGGGAAAACGCAAGAAAACTTGACCCAATATTTATAATCATATTTTCTTTTAAAATCTATATATAAACTACCAGTGATGAATCTAATCTTACATATGCACCAAAACCTTTTCCTAAATCCCTTATACAAAAACTATCTTTTTCTATAGAATAATAAATACAAAAATGTCTTCCTCTATGATGTTCCTGTATTTCTTTGTTTTGAACTGGAATTACTATGTCGTTTATTATAATATTTCGATCTTTACGTTTACATCCAAAGTAAACCTTACCGTCTTTAAAGGTCCTTTTTGAGTTCTCAAGGCCATAATTTGTTATTTTAAAATGCGTGTCTTTTGGAATTGGGCCGGAATTTACTACTTTTATATGAAGTTGGATGGACGATTGAAGATTAGTTTTATTTGTTATTCGGTTTACTATTGATTGACTTTCATTGCTGATATTGTCATTTGTTTGGCAGACTTCGTTTATTATATTAACTTTATGAGGTGATTTCATGCTTCGAGGTGATAGCATTGTTATTTCTTCCATCATCGATGAGGAAGCTTCACAACAGTTAATAACCCCATTACCCATTATAGTATTTTTATACTAACAATCTAGTTATGCTATTTATAATAAAGACTATTTTAAAGATATAATTTTTTGAATAAGATAATATTTTAGTATCAGATATTAATTGGTATATATTCTTATTAAATCATTCTAAAAAGTCTATAAACTATTTAAGTTGCTTCTAATGTCACTTGAATCTTCTTTCTTTTTTCAGTGACAAGTTCCATAATTTCTCTTATATGTTGTCTATTTCTATCATGTTTCTCATCTTTGAAAGTTGTTATAAAGCTTTCCAACTCCTCATCATAAGCTTTGTTAGTTTCTTCTTCAATACTAAAAACCATATTCTTATACTCTTCAGCCAAAGTTGAAATCGCATTATTCAATCCATCTCTATCAGTATAAACTTCCCTTTGCTCAGGTGTAAATGCATCTAAATTTGCATTCTCAGCAAAAAATTTCTTAAGTTCTTCATCTTTAATCCTATCAATATCTTGGAAATACACTTCAACTTCTTTATTCATTTCCTCTTGGAAGTTTTTACATTCATCTTTTATACTATCAACAGTTGTTTTAAGATTTTTTTCAAATCGGTCAATAGCTTCATTTATCCTTTCTACTAACTGTAATTCTTTATCAATAAGTATATTCTCAAGACTATCTACTTCAGGGAATATTGCTTTCAAGATTTCTTCTGCAGCTTCATCTTGCTCGCTAAGCTCAAATGTTCTTAAAGAATTTTTTTCTTTCCTTTCATAATCACTGATATGTCTGATATCTTCTTTTTCATTTTCTTCTTCAGCATTTTTTACTGATTGTTTGAACTTAGAAATCATTTGAAGCCTTATTTCATTCATCCCGATAATTTTGTTTTGGAAACTAGTCAAGCCATCTTTGAACTTCTCGCAAAAAGTGTCGAATAAAGCATCTTGTTCAGGGAGGACTTTAATTTTTTTCTCTTCTTCTTTGCATTCTTCTTGAACATTTTCTAATATATTATCGGTTATGCTAAGAAATGCTTCATCAAGTTGTTCTTTTTTCTCAGCTTCTTTTTTCCTTCTTTCTTGATCTTCATCAGGTCTTTCAAGGTTTTCTTTAAGTAAAAGTTCTTCCCTATGCTCTTCTTTAGCTTTGATAACTTCTTGAGGATCAATTAGAATATAGTCTAAATACTTAAGATTCGATAAATGAGCCATAACATAACTTTTATAGTATTGATCATTACACATTTCATTTCCTTCAAGCTTAAGTACTTGGAGATGAGGAAGTTTTCTTAAGTAACCAACTGTTGGTTCACGATCAGAAATTTTATTATCACCTAAAGACAAAAGATTGAGTCTTTCACATTTATCTAATCCACTATCAACAACTTTGATTAAATTGTGGAATAGACTAAGGTCAGTTAAAGATATAAGGTTGTCAAGACCTTCTACTACAGATATGTTGTTGAAAGATAAGTCTAGCCATTCGATTTCGGCAAGTTCTTCACCAAGTCCTTCTATTTTGGTAATAATGTTGTTGTCTAGGCAAAGTTTTTTGAGTTTGGTAAGTCCACGGAGGTTTTGGATTTTTAAGATGTTTTGGAAGCTCAGTTTTAGCTCTAAAAGCTCGCTAAAAGGCATGTCATCTAAACCAAAGATCTTGTTCTCTAGGTTGAATTCTTTGATGTATTTTTTGATCAGTTCGTCGTTAATTACGTTCGGATCTACTGTGTCTGCTTTCTTTTTGCCAACATTTTTAAAGAAAGAGACCTCATAATTGTCCTTATCAACCATTATATAATATACTAAAAAATCCACTCATATCTAAAATCTTATAACAAAATTAAAAATCATCAAGTTATTTTTTTCCACCATTCTCACACAACTATTTACTACTAATAAATACTTATAAAATTATTCAAAATACTACCATCTTTATTACCATAAAAACATATAAAAAACATCCTCCGACTATCACTTATATAAAAATCCTCAACCCATCATCCAAACCTAAACCTCAAAAAAAAAAATCTCTGGCTGACTCTACAATTTCCCACCCCCAAAATACGATTTTCATACACAAAATCCCTACCCAATGATCGAATTTACCAAAAAAATATTTATACCCCATCCAAACTTTCATCAATAAAAACCTAAAAATTTCCCCAAACAACTTTAATCTTAACATAAACTCTATAAACTCATCTTTATTATCCTATCCTCAATAGCATTCTTATTATTCCCAATAACTTTTTCCATAATGAAATCCTTACTCATAGAGATTAATTCAAAAAACTCACAGATAATAGATCTTGAAAATTTATTGCAAGAAAAAACAAGCCAAATCCAAGAACTTTTAGACCTTATCGACACCTTAAACCGTGAACGTTTAAATACACAAAACTCAGTTTCAGACTTGAAAATTCAACTTGAAAACCGTATTGAAGAGTTAAAAGTTCAAGTTAAAAAGCTGGAATTCGGCAATTTGGGGAACTTTCAAGCCTTAGCAAAAAAACTAGAAAAATTAGAGGTTCTTGAAGATGAAAATACAAACTTAAAAGGGAACTGGCAAATTATCAAAGAACAAAACTTGGGCTTAAGAGAGAAATGCAAAAGTTTAGAAGAAGAAAATGAGGATTATAAAATCATGTGTGAGAAACTTGAAGATAAATGTAAAAGACTGCAGGAATTCACTTCGAAAAGCTATCAGAAAATGAAAAAATCTAAAGAAAAACTTAATGAATTTCGGGAGCATACAAAAGGTAATGAGCAATTATATGTTATGCTTGCAGCAAAAGAGGAAGAAATTTTAAAATTTAAAGAGCACCTTTCCCATCAAGAGGAAATGACGAAGAGTAAAATGAATGAGCTTCAAAAAACTAAGGATTTGTATGAAAAACTCCAAGAAACATTAGAAAAAACTAAAGAAAAACTTAATTCATCAAATAGAGAATTTCAGACATACAAAAAAACAACAAAAGAACAAATCGACAATCTAAACGACCAACTCAACAGGATAAAATTCCAAGCGTCAGGGTTTAATCAAAAAGAAAAATCAGCAAAAGATCATGAAAATCAAATAAAACAACAAAATAATGATATAAAAGCTCTAAAAGCTAACATCAAAGAACTTAAAGAACAAATCGATATACATAAAAAGAAAAACGAAGAACTGTAAGTATTAAACAGAATCGAGTTTAACAAAGAACTACAAATATCAAAATCTCAGCCTAAAATAGATACAAACAAAACAAATACGACTAATCTTGAACGTGAACTTAAACAAGAACGTGAAAAATATCGTAAATTAGAAAAAGATAATGAAAGTCTTGTAGAATCACAAAATTTTATATCAAATTATGTTAATTCTATTAAAGATTCCTATGGACAAACAATAACAAATTTACAAAACCAACTTGATGAAGCTAATAAGAAAAATCAGGAACTTGAAGAAGCTTTTGAAGTACAACAATATCTTTATAATAAGTTACAAAGTGAAAGTAAAGGTCGTAATACTATGAATGCTGGGAGTAGGGTGTTAAGTAGACAAAATACAAGTCCTATAAATTTGGATATTAATAAAGGGATCACATTTGAAGCAGTAAAAAAGCTTATTGGAACTAAAGAGTTTGAAGAAAATGTTGCTGCGGTTATAGGTATTGAATTAGATGAAAGTGAACCTGAAAAATTCCTTGATAAGATAATTGAGTTGAAGAAAGAACGAGATGCTTATTATGTGGCTTCTGAGCGAGCTGAGGATTTGATAAATGAATTAAAGGATGTTCTTGATGAAGAAAACGAAAATAATCTTCTGAACTGCGTTGTAAAACTCCAAAATAAAACTTGTGGTTGTAATCAGGGTAAAAAGTGTTAGTTTTTATTGTTTTATAAATTTAGTGAAATCATAGTGGTGCACTATGTTTTAATAACATTTTTTTAGATATATTTGGTTTATTATATATTATTTATGAAATATTTATTTATTTCAATATTTATCTTTACTGAATCAAAAACATAAATCATATAATCTAAAACCTTATCTCCTCCATCCTATATCATAGCATATCTCCCACAATCCTTCATTAGCATTCCTCTTCTTATTTCTTACTAATATAAAATAAACCGCCATAAATCCCCCAACAATCTCTACAAACAACAAAATTCCCACAAACAACCCTTAAACTTAACCTAAAATAATCACATAAAAAATGTAAAAACTCATAATAAAAACTAAACTCCAACCATAAAATCTCTAATTTTCCATATACTCAAAAGTTTTTTCACTAAACCCACAGCAACTCAAACCTAATCATACATCTTCAGCCACTTAAACTATCAATAACCCCTCTTCACAATCATGATCATTTAACACTATAAAATTCCCTCGCTCCATATTATACATATTTTAAATCACAACTCTTACCCACTATCCTTTTTCAAAACTTTCTCTCTATATTCCATGAATACAAAAACTAAAGATCAATACCCTTAAAGGGCAACAAAATCACAATTCCTAAACCAATAATTTAAATTTCATAATAAATGGAACCCACCGATTTCAAGATCGCATCAGGGATTATGGTATACTTAGGCATGGTAACACTTACATAGCTTGGATTAAGTATGATGGAATACAGTAGTACACGCAAAGCAAACAGTCCTTTCCTCCTCGTCAAAAATGTTCTTCAATTTGCAATCGGGATCGTCTGTTATTGGCTTCTAGGTTTTGGCTTTGCTTTTGGTAACACAAAAAGTGAGTTCATAGGTGAGGATTTATTTGGTAGTGAAGACTGGCTTGATGATTCTAGTACACATGGTTTTGACTTCAATTATTTAGTTCTACTTGGAACATTTATAGTCTTCATAGTTAATGGTGCAGTTGCAGAAAAGACTCAATATAATGCTTATGTTATATATACAATTTGTATTAGTCTTTTTGTTTGGCCTGTTGTTGTTGCTTGGACATATGGGGAAGGTTGGTTATATGAAGCTATGCCAGGAAGTATGATAGAAAAAGGATCAGCTGTTGTTTATACATTTGCAGGAGCTTTTGCTGTTGCTGGAGCTGTATTAACAGGAAGAAGAAATGGTAGATTTGGTATGTTGAGAGATAGATATCATTTACATAGATATGGAACTTATGTGTTTGGAGCATTTTTGACGATACTTGGGCTTATTGGAATTCCATATTTTTTTGGAACAAAGTCAGGGTTTATGTTTTTAGCTAATTTGTGGATATGTGGCTCGGTATCTTCTATTGTTTCATTAAAACTGTTAACTTTTATGTGTACAGACCTTGATAGGCATTATATTGCTATTTATCAAGGATTTATGGCAGGGATGGTGTTTATTACGAGTTCAAGCGATTTTACAACAAGTTGGGAAGCTGCATTACATGGGCTTATGAGTGGAGGAGTATTTTCTTTAGGTATTTATGGGTTTAACTGGCTGTGTATTGATGATGTTATGTATATGGGTCCAACATTTTTGTTTCCAGGGATATTTGGAGGGGTTCTTCCAGGATTTATTGACCATAATGAAGGAGTTTATTGGGGTGGATGGGAAACTGGACAGGTTTTAGGAGCTAATGTAACTGGAACTGTTACAATTTTCTTTTGGGCAGTTTTTTGGGGTATCGCTATTTTTGGAGCTATGAAGATTTTGAATATTTTAAACTTGGCTCCTGTGCTTATTGAAAAAGGTATGAAGAGAAGGACTGAAATTACTCAGAAAGGGTATCAAGTTAAAAAAGGACTTAAGGAAAAGAAGAAGAAACATAAAAAACGTGTAGATTCTCATGAGGATGAGCATGAGCATCACGGTGAATCAAATAGAGAAGGACATCATGATAGAGATGAACTAGCTCAGGATCAGTAAGATTTAGATAAATAAACGGATTAGGTATATAAATGTTTGAAATTCAAAGCATGAAAAAATTATCAAATCAATTTGGTGAAAGTTGTTGGTAGATTTTGGTATTTTTTCATGGTTTTTATTGGAAAATTAAACTTGAAGGTAATAGAAATAATAAATATAGGTAATAGACTGTGAAAAGTATTATATAAAGGAGATAAATTAGTATGAAGATTTATAGTATATGGTATAGTGAAGAGTCTTAAAAGATAAATTCTATTTTATTTAAATGAAAATATTAGAGGAGAAATGTTAATATAAATACAGTACCTAAGAAAGTAAAAAAATATAAGTAGTACATACTAATAAAATACTTATTACTATTAGTATTAGTTAGGAATTACGCTTGACTATAAAATACTTATATCTTCATATCTTTTATTAAATCCTAGCGAATCCTTTGAATAAACCCTAAAAATCTCTACCTAAACACAAAACCACCAACCAAAACTCATAATCCATTCCTAATCCTCACTAAATAATAATAAAACCATAATTCAAACATAAAATCCACCAAAAAAATAGCCCCTAATCATCACATAAAATAATCTCCCTAATCTCATCCATCTAAATCACCCACAGTTTTAAAAACTTTTCAACCTTTACCTATAAATCCTTTCAAATTTCAGCACTTTCCATCAAATCCTATCAAAAAATTTACCTATTTATGATTCTTACGCAAATTTTATTCATAAAAAAATATTAATGGAACTGAAGCTATTGCGTTATTCTCCATCAGAGCTTTCGATTCGTCGTTGGACACCATCAAGTTCACAGCGTTCCCAAGAAATTTTATTCCCTGAAAATCTTAGCGAAAGTTTTATGCCAAGTTGTGTCCCAATTCAAAGTATATATTCAAAACATAATTCACAAAGTAGGAAATTACTTAAAACAAGAAGTAGGCTACCAGAAATAAAAAATACTATGAATAAAGTTACTGACAATCACAATAAAACTCAAGGGAATATTGTTTTTGTAATCAAAAAACGCATTAGCAAGTCTAAGTCGTTAAAGATACAACAGTCGCAGAAGACTTTGAAGCTTAGAAGGATTTATTTTCCCCCTGTGGAACGAGAGGTTAAGAAATCTGCGTCTAGTGTTTACTTTAATAATAAAGTTCATGAATAAATTGGTAATATTTGCTTTCTGGTTAGTTTGAGTTTTTTGGGAATGGGTGCTTGATGTGGTACTTTTGTAGATGTTTGGATGGTTTTTGAGTGAAGATTATTGGATTTATTGAATGGGTGTTTGATTTGTTGGATGATTGGGAGAAAAATTGTTTAGAAATTTAGGGTGTTGAAGTTTTTATAAATATGATGAGTGCTTTTTTGATTATAGCTTTATATTTGGGTAGCTTCATAAATTATTAAGGTTGTCGATTTAGAAAGTACATATAGTTTAGAATAAAATTAATGGTTTAATATATGATTATGTAGATTTAAATATAAGTATGACAAACACATACAACACCCAATTCCATGCAAATTAGGTATTAAAAATTACGTTAAGTAAATGATTGACCTTTTCTGGTTTCGTAGCTTTAGTGTAATGAACAGCAAGTTCACTACTCACTNTTAAGTAAATGATTGACCTTTTCTGGTTTCGTAGCTTTAGTGTAATGAACAGCAAGTTCACTACTCACTCCAAGGATTCTAGAGTTTTTTACAATACAAACAGTCCTTTTACAACATAAACTCAAATATTCATCCTCAGGTAGAGTTACTTCAAAGTTTCTCGCTAGTTCTCCATTGAAATCCCCAAACATTGGAAATTCTATGTTATATTTCTCAGCATACTTCTTAAGAACAAATGGATCATTAACACTCCATAAATAGACCTGATATGGAAATTTAGCTTTAACATAATCAGGAATTTGATCTTGTGTGCTATATCTTGTAAATGCTCCTGGGTGGCCTACTAAAATTGCGGTTTTATCACGGAAAAACTCTTCAAGATTGACTGCTGTTGCTTTTCCTTGAATCACAAGAGGAAGATTTATGTTCGGAATATAGTCACCGACCATGATTTTCCTTATGAGTTGTCTTATCATTTATATATTCTATGTATTAGTTGTATTGTGTGATTAGATAAGATTATTCTTAGTTTGCTATGATAAATAATTCTTACATAAAAATTCAGCACCTTGAAATAAAAATCTAAACTCACTTACTTCAATACACATACAACTAATTAATAACACTAATATTCCTAGCAGATTTCTTATCAAATTATAATTAAAATCTTATTCAACACTTACTTCAAATTAGCAACATCAATTTTTTTAACCAAAAAGCAATAGCATATCCAATCCATAACACAAAAAAAAAATCCCGAAAAATTCTTGTAATATAAAATTTCATAACCAACAAAATTCAAATATTGACAATTCAATTCCAAATCATTTTTCTCTTCAAATCCACAACTTTTCATAACCACTTAACCCTAACACCCAAAAAAGTTCTAACACATCATCTCCCATATCACTAAGCACATCTAAACAATACCCAATTATATATTTTCATCAACCTAATTCTTCTATTCAAAGATGAATCTAATTTACTAATTATCTAATATTATTCAAATTTCAAACGAAATGGATCAAAGTAGCATTTCACCAATACGTACATCAAGAACACCAAAACCTCAATCAATTAGCGATATAGTATCTCGATCTCACATAATCAAAACTAAAAAACAAGATTCAAGAGCAAAACAAATCCATCAAATTCGTTTAGAAATTCAATCAAACAAAGAATTTATTAAACAACAAAAAGAACAAGACCTTAAAGCTGCACGTGATAAAGTTCAAGCAATTAAAGGAAAAAAACCAAGTCATATGAAAAATTCTTCAAGTAGTACAAATATTAAAACACAAGTTTTATGTAAGAATAATTTAAAAACTCATCTTGCTTGGATAAATGAAGTTGAAAGAAAAATAAGAATGATGGATGAACAAGAAAATAAACTTATAGATCAAATTAATAAAGTTTGTAACATCCAATTAAAGACTCAGAGAGGAGAAAAAAAGTGCTTGACGCCAAGACCGAATAATTCTATTTATTAATTGCCTTATTAATTTTTTATAGGATTTTTGATATGATAAAAGAAGGGAAAATATGATTGATGATATGGGTTTTTTATTGGAAAGTTAGTTTTTTATATAATGAATGATTGGGTTGATGTATGATTAAGGTTTTTATGATATGGTTGTAGAGAAGGTTTTGAGAGGTTATTTTTTTATTGTTATAGGAGTAAATTTAAGTTATAAAAATTTTGATATGCGGTTTTAGTAAGCGAATTTTGGAAAAGGGATAAAGAGTTTGGTTTGCTGGATATTATTTTGTGTTAATGGTGTTGATGATGACAAATTATTATGATTGCGTTGAGTGATATATTTAATACTTTTAAGGTTTGAAGATAATAATTAAAATTATATAAACGATCAGTGATTAATATTTTGAAACATCATTTGATGTTATTTGATATCTTTAATAGTAGTTAGATTATTGTAATATTTATATGGGCAATTGCCAATGCTTTGAAGATACATCAAAAACTGAGAAGCAGAAAACGAACGAAGTAGAAACTATTGGCCTCACAAGCATCACTATGGAGAAGTCATCTAAATGCCAAAAAGCTTTAGAACTCAACGAAACATTCTCCGAAAACACATCAGCAATGCCAACTCTCCCTTCTCCACGTGAAAACTACGAACAATATGGTCCTAAATACACATCGCCACAAGGTTGGATTTATTATGGGAACTTTGATTCTAACGGGCATAAAACAGGTAAAGGGGTATTTATCTGGAAAGATGGTTCAAAGTACATCGGTGATTGGAAAAATAACATGGCAAATGGTGAAGGTATCTTATACTATTCAGATGGGGATATATATTCTGGTGATTGGATTAATGATATGGCTCATGGTAAAGGAAAATATCTTCATACAAATGGAATTATATATGAAGGTGATTGGGTAGAAGATAAACAACAAGGATTTGGCATTGAAACTTGGCCTGGAGGTGGGTGTTTTAAAGGTAACTTTGTAAATGACCTAAAATGTGGATATGGGGAGTTTTATTGGGAAGATGGAAGTTATTATAAAGGAGATTTCGCATATAATAATATACATGGGGAAGGATTATATGCTTGGAATGATGGAAGATCGTATGAAGGATCTTGGAAAGATAATAAAATGCATGGAGTTGGGCATTTTATATGGCCTGATGGAAGGGAATATAAAGGAGCTTATGCTGATGATAAAAAAGAAGGTTTTGGGGAATTTTCATGGCCTAGTGGTAAAGTTTATATGGGGTTTTGGAAAGATGGGAAACAAAATGGTGTGGGGAAGATGATTGAAAAGGATGGAAATGTGGTTGAGGGTATGTGGAAGGACTCAAAACTTATTTAATATAAAAATTATGGTTACTTAGATTTTTGATATAAATAAACGGAAGGTGTTGTAATTTTTAATACATTTTCAGTTTTTTTTTATTAGGATGATAGAGGTTTGTATTTAAATTTTGAGTATATTTTATATAGGATTTTAGTATAGTGTTAAAGTGATGCAGGATTCTTGATTACTTTTACAGTAATTTTTAGGTTTTATAAAAAATGGGATGTACAGGAATGAAGCATAAAAATTTTGAAATTACTGAAACGAAAGCAAGTAATATGCAATTGATATCAAATTGCAAAGGTATTGGGGATAATAAACCACATGCTGCTTATAAGATTTCAATACATAGAGTTGAGTCTCCAAATACATTCTCAATCTACCGCTAGGGATTGACTGTGCTTTTATAATAATAATTTTTAGATTTTTTAAGCTTTGAGGGTAAAATCAAAGACAAATAATTGTTGTGAGCTAAAGATAAAAGCTAAATATAATAAAAACGCATTATATGTCGATTATATAACCTGCCATATCGTAAAGTATTAATATGGTTGACCTGTTGAAAATATTATAATATAATTATAAAGGCATGTATATATAATTCCATTGATAAAGTTAGTTACCCACACATTGAAAATTTCAGTATAAATTTACTGAACAAATGCTTTAAAATATAATAAAACTATAAAATAATTTCTTACGGTTATTTGAATATTAGAATCAAATAGTTCTTATAATACTGAACATGAAAGATTATATTAAGCTTATACAAATATTAAGCACAATCTTAAGCTAATATGATCATATTACGCTAGTATTTTATAAATATATTTGAATTTTTTCACCTTATAGCTGTAATCTCAAGAAAAAAAAATTTAATCTTTATAGTATAATTTCTAAGTACAAACGCATATATTTTACATTAAGATAGGTTATAGTAATTATAAAATATTGAATTCAAAGCCAGAGTTTGAATTGTAACCAAAAAATAATCAAAAATATTATTACTTTAGAATAAAAATGTTTATCAAATACTCATAGAAACCTATTTTGTATAATATTACTATTAAGATAAAAATTGCAATTCTATGCTTGTAATATATTCGTAGATTATATAGAAAGTAATATATTTTAAGATAGTTTTTTTGAAAACTTAGTTTAATCTTATAGGAAATTTATATATAAGATGAAGAAAGTGAATTAAAGAATTTACAAGATGATAATAAATAAATGATATAATATAAAAAACACTTATAAAAATTTATAGTATTTAGCTTAGGAATCTTATGAAATTTTATGTTAAATTTGATTCTTTAAATATGTATAAGTAAATATATTTTGCTATATAATATACCCAGTATTATGTTAAGAGTATTTCTAGAATTGAAAGTTGCATAATGAGTATCATATTCTCCTCATAAAATTTACTTGACAAATTATACAAAGAAAGTGATTATAGCTATAATTTAACTATATATCATATAAAATATCACTTTTCAATATAATAGTTATTGCATGATATTAAAAAAAGGAAGCAAAAAAATGATTATAATAAAATGGGATGCATATCAACGAAGTCTAAGAAAATTAATGCAACAATGCTTCAAAGGACACCTTCTCTTATACAAGATTTCAACTCGGTTCCACAGACCATGCAGCGTAGGTATAAAATAAATATTGTTGAAGTTGAAGATTTAAGCAGGTATTCGATATATGAATAATTAATGTAATATTGTGAATGCAAATCCATTATATACTTAGATATTATAAAGTTTAGATATTAAATTCAAAGCGATATTAAGTTCGTTAGATTTTAGCGTCTGTTATTAAATAAGATTTTATGTATTTCCTAACTGAATTTAAAAATGAAACTAGAAAGTAGTCTTAATGAATATTATTTAGAAGTCAATGAAGCAGTTTTTTCATAGATTTGTTTGTGATAGATAAGTTTATTATTCTTAATAAGCTTCAATGCAATAGATAAGTTCTGATAATAAAATTACTTGAAAATACTCTGATAATTTTATTAATAATATCAATATAACTGAAATATTTTAACTTTAAATTTTGTATAATGCTTAAATACCAAGATCTTATTGCCTGTGCAATTATTTGTATTTTTCAGTTAATATATTTTCGTAAAGGTTTTGAAATAGACATTTGATGTTATTAGAAAATCATGTACCATATTTAAATAAAAATGAAATACCTGAGAAAGGTAAGTCTTCTAGATAATCTCTTCAAAGGGTATAAACTAAAGTCTTATTTGATATAGACGCATATATTTATTCATTCACAACTCTCTTATATTTATTTTATGTCCATAAACAAAAAATACCCCTAACGATTTCCCCATCAAAATTCTCGAGAACCTCCCTCCTCACATCAACAAAATCCTACCCATATCACCAAACAAACCATTTCCCACTCTTAATCCAAATTAATCTATGAAAAAATCCTCGTTCAAATTAAATTCTTACTAAAATATGAGATAATGCATATGGATGAAAATTTTTAAAAGACCCAAAAAATATATCAACCAAAATCCTACATCATCGAAATTTTCCCTATAACTTTTATTATCATATATGAATAATATCATATGGTTTATATAGTTAATGCTTAATTCAATTCTTTCAATTTAAATTACTAATACTTAAATTATGGGATGCATACCAATGAAGTCTAAAAGCCTTAGAACAAGGTCTATGAGTCAAACACCTTCAGTAATTTTTGAGCATGTAAATATCGATCTAGATAGGCCACGACACAATTATCATATAAATGTAGTTCTAGTAGACGAACCGAGTAACTTTTCCTTGTATGGCTGAAATAGAAGATTAAGTCTATTAATATAATTTTTCTATGCTTTAAAAGAGAGATTAGAAATAAAATTCCTTTAGGATTCACTCAGTGAATCGTTGCTTGATACTTATGTAAAAAACCATTAAAAAATATTTAATTTTTATCGATTGGATTGTTTAGAGAAATTTAGGATGAATGAAATGATAGGGAAGAGGAATGGTTTTTTGATTGGGTTGCTGATTTCTAGAAGCTGGCTTTTTTATTTTTTTGTTGATTTTTTAATAAGGTGAAATTGTGATGATGATTCAGGTTTTGTGTTGGGGTAGGATTTAGTTTGGGTTTTTTTGATGGTTTGGGTGTTGAAATTTAAATTTTTGATATAGACTTTGGATATGGGGTTATAAGATGTTTTGAGAGAATAAATGGAAGATTGGGTGTTAGGGTATGGGATAAGAAACTAATTTTAGTTATAATAGGAGGGAGATGATATATAAAGATTTAGTTTTATAAAAGGAGGGAGATGATATATAAAGATTTAGTTTTACGCTTAGTTGATTTAGGTTGCTTTTTTTTTTAGCTTTATTGCGCCCAAGATGCTTTTTACAAAGTTTGATCAACAGGGTTTAGAATAAAACTAAATAAAAGCATGAAGGAATTTTATTCAATATTAGCATTATCTTTTTATTGCAGAAATTAAATATTTCTAAGCACACCTTTCTCTCTATATAAGCCTATAAGACATTTATATACTTAAACCCTAGTTCTAGAAATAATAAATCCCTTTTAAAATACTATCCTACCATATAATAGCTTTAAAAATTATTATTCCATTTATCATCACATTTGAATCATAAAAAAATCATCATTTTAAACACAAAAATCACAAAATCTCCCATATACTAAAAAACCATTCAATATTCATTACAATAAAAACCTATAATATACGGGCAATTACACACTAACCTGTCCTAAAGGCACCCTATGAAAGTTTTCAAAGGCAATAAGCACAACAGTCAAATTATCTAAGCTCCTCTTACTCATAGCAGCCTTAATAACATTATTAACCCCATTTGCTGCTTGCATATGTGGATTCAAATCATCACAAGCAACATTTTTATTCCAAGATGACTG
The DNA here is from genome assembly GCA_001970955.1 of Stentor coeruleus. Taxonomy (NCBI): domain Eukaryota; phylum Ciliophora; class Heterotrichea; order Heterotrichida; family Stentoridae; genus Stentor; species Stentor coeruleus. The sequence goes on from MPUH01000038.1 coordinate 137,128, forward strand.
AATGATTTCTTTATTCGTCAATTTATCAAAAACCCCATCACTCCCAATAATAATAAAATCATACTCTGGGAGTATCTTAAACGCTTTAATCTCAGGAATTGCAATAATAACCTCAGGATTTCCCCCAAGTTCAAGTGATTTAGCATATAAATCCCCAATAGTTCTACTAACTGATAATCTTCCTGGACTTGCCCTATAAGGTCCAGGTAATGATTGTCCAGTTGGCATAGTTATTGAACTTTGATATATTTTACCACCTCCATCAATAATTCTTTTCATTTCATTTTCATCAGAAGGTTTATGGTCTTTTGATAATGTATACACTTTTCTTCCACTTTTTCCACTCATAATTGCCCTTGAATCACCTAAATTAGCCACATAACATATATCCCCAACGATTAATACTATTAAAGCACAACTTCCTGATTTTTCCTTTTGGGCACTTGTATCAGCATTTGCTATAAAAATCTTCTCAGCTTGGCGAAACCCTTCCATTATTGCTTCTGAGGCGTTAAAAGGGAATCTGGGGTCTCTTATGATAAGCTGGTGGAGATTGTCTCTAAGAAAATCAGCGCATTTTGAACCACCATGGCCATCGTAAATCCCGAAAAACGAACAAAATGGCCACTTTTCTGAACTTCTGTGAGGAGGTTTCATGATATTCAAAATTATACTCACACGGTCTTCGTTATAATTTCTTACTAAACCTTGGTCTGTAACTGCTGCAAAAGCTTTTACTATACCATTTTCTTTGTTTGAAGCTTTAACATTCAAACTCACATCTTTGTGAAAAAATCTTTTTTCACTGTTTCTTGATGAAAGCATGTTGACTGGAGAAGTTGTTTCTGATGCAAAATTTAACATCCGCTTTGTCTGGGGAGTACTTGGGTAAATATGTCCTTGAGGTTTACTACGGGGATCTTCAAGATTTTCTTTTTGACTTGGTGAATTTAAATAAAACATTATGAAGTCGTTAATTTAACGATAATCTTCTGATAGGATCCTACAATTAAATTCTAAGCAAAATTAATTTTCAGTTAAACATAGCTATACGTTTCCCATCTTTCCACTCACCTTCCCTACTGACCCCAACAGCTGTTGAATACACACCTTTTCCATGTTGTTTTCCTAAAGCCCACATTCCTTCATACTTCCTCCCATCAGGCCATATAAAAACTCCATATCCATGTTTTTTATCATCAATATACTCTCCTGAATAACTTCTTCCATCACTCCAAGTAAAAAGCCCTTTACCATGCATTTTATTTTCCTTCCAATCTCCAATATATTTTCTCCCATCACTCCATAAATAAGTTCCTTTACCTTGAATATTATTAGCAAAAAACTCCCCTTCATACATACTCCCATCAGCCCATTCAAATTTCCCTCCTCCATGTTTTTGACCATTTTCATAAGTCCCTTGATATTTCGCCCCATCAGGCCATATTTCAACCCCTTTCCCATGTTGTTTATCATTTTCCCAATATCCATCATACTTAGCTCCATCAGTATGTATATAAATTCCTTTCCCATGAGCTTTATCATCTTTCCATCCACCTTCATAAACATCCCCATTTGCATGAATTAACCTTCCTTTACCATTAGCCTTATCATTTTCCCAATAACCTTCATAAGTTGACCCATCACTCCATAACTGAGTTCCTTTTCCATGTCTATGATTTTGATTATTCCATTCTCCAGTATAAATAGCTTCATTTTCCATACGAACTGGTCCTCGGGTAATAAGATTTTTTGCAGTAGCTTCTCGGAAAATAAACGGGCCGAGTTTAGTTTTTATAAGTTTTGTTGCAGTATTTGAATAATCTGGGATTAAAGAAGCTGATAACTCATGGACTTCTTTTCTTATAGGAACTTCTGAGGATGAATTCCGACGATTTGGGGACTGTCGAGGTTTTTCTGAAGGGTTTGTTGAAGGTTTCTGGTTGAAATTATATGATTTGACAACATCTTTAGTTTTTTTACGTTCTAGATAACCTCTTAGTACGGATTGTAATAGGATTATGTCTGTTAGTTCTACTCTTATGTCGACTGAACAATCTCGAGGATCGGTGTTGTTTTTGTAAGTACTTTCTAAGGATTTTCCCATGTTTTTCTCGATTTCGATTACGTTTTTGTCAGTGTTGATTTGCTTATCTTCGCTTGTGCCCCCACTTAGACACGAACAATTATTGCCCATTTTTTGAGAGTTTTATTAAGAATTTAAATTGATTTTTTGGATATGCTGGGGAATATGAGGAATAAAGAGAGGGATTTTGTTGTTGGATTATGAATTTTTAAAGAGATTTTTGGATTTTGAGGATAGGATTGGGAGTGGAATTGGCTTAATGGAGAAAGGATTTAAGATATGAAAAAAAAATTATGGATTTTTAAATGGATTTAGAAAGGAGAATTTTGGTTTAGGGAGGAAGGAAAGAGATTTGATATTTGGGATAGGATTATGGGTTTAGGAATTGATTGAGAGGAAAATTAGGTGGAGATTTTAAGGTGAGATTTGGGTTTTGAGTTTTAGGTTTGAGAGTATTTTTTGTAGATAAAAAGTTTAAAGGAATTAATATAAGCAAGATATAAAGGATTGGATAAAATGAATGTCAAAAACTTCTAAAACTTTAAAAACTATCAATATCAATTCCAAGATACTCTTATAAACTCGACAATTTCTTTTCATAATCAACATAAACAATCATAATAATTTCTTTTCTTAAACTACATAAATTATTCCTAAAAGCATTCTTTATATAAATCAAACATAATATATAAGCATAATATAATAACATATTCTAAATGGAAAATCAGCCACTCCACCCTTCACATTTAAAGTCGACTGAGTCTGGATTATCATCAAAAGCATTTTCAAGAAAAGAAAAGCCTCTTCCAAAGCCAATATCAAAATCCAAATCTCAGTTGCGAGAAGTTCCATCCACAAGTTTTTCAAAATTAGACTCTGAAGTGCGGCTTACAGACTTATGCCCAGAAGATAAAGCTCGTATCGGCGAACTAGTTCGCCGCCTTGCTCTAGAAAAAAGTCAACGTGAAGATACAGAGTCATTCTATGAACAGAAAATCAAGTCTGGAGAAAGAGAAAAGCGTAAACTCGAGAAGGAAATCGAAAAAATCCGCGCTACCACTGAAGAGTATAAACATAAATATGAAAAATCAATGGAGATATTAGAAACTTATAAGCAATCGCAAATGAGAACATCATGGGACAAACAGGTTTTTGAAAGCCCTTTAACCCAATCTAACATTATAAACTCATCGATGAGAGTGACCCCTGAACCTATACAAATGATAAGTGTTCCAATATCCCCAATAAGAGAAAAAGAGACTAATAACGCTTCAGTTCAAACTGTATGTGATAAAGAAATCCAAACTTCAGATGAACTTCTTCCTAAAAACTCTTATCAATCTTTCCCTATACCAAAAGATGAAATTCCTCAATCAGTTGCTGTAAAGGAAATAAAAAACTTAAAAGATGATCTTTTTTTACTATCAGAAAGTGTTAAAAACTGTAATATTAACTCCTTAAGGGCTTCTCAAAACCTAATGAGTAGAAAAGAAAGCGAAATACCAAAAGCTCTTGGAATTTATGAGTCTAAAAATGAAGATGATAAAATGAAAAAACTCATAGAAAGAAGCCAAGCTAATATAAAAAAAGCTGAGGATTTAAAAAAAGGTCAGGAATTTGATATAAAAAGCCCAGTATTTGATAAACCAATGAGCATTAATATGTTTGAGCAAAGTTTTGCTGGAAAGGATGAGAGAAAGTTTAATGAAATACAAGAAAAAATAGAAAAACCTCAGAAAATAAAAATTGATAAAGATTTTTATGATGAGAATCTGTTTTTCTTGGTTGATGATCTTGAGAAACTTGAAGATGAACTTGGGGAACCAAAGATCCAGAGTGACTTTGAAGGAAGTTTAGATGCGAAATATTCTGATTTTAGCAGTTTTTCTTCTAAGTATGAACCTTCTGTTGATAGTGTTGAAGAATTAAGAGCAAGAGCGCTGAGGTTAAAGAATTCATTGAAATACTGATTAATAATTATTTTTTAATCTTTGGGTTAGTGGACCTTTGCAATTTTATTTGTAGGTTTTTGTGTTGTGGAATATATTATGTTATGATTTATGTAATGAGGGTTATGATTTATGATATTTATAATTTGTATATTTAATATATTTTATTGTGGAATTTTGTATTTGTAACTAAGTGCCTTTCTTCCTTAAAGTAGAAAAAAAATATGTCTTTAGCAATTTAGGAGATGGTGTTTCGATAAAACTGCTTAACACCTGAACAAGGAGTGAGTCCAATCTAATTGCTCAGCGTTGAGCAAGTGGTTAGAGAATGCACCGCTCATAAGTGCAGAATCCAGCCTTGGTATGCATAGGACTGTTTCTTCTTTTCTTCTTCTTCCCTAAAGTAAACTACTTTTAAAAATAAATTAGAATTTTAGCACATATTATAATTTTTATTGTATTGAAATACAAATAATTAAGAATTCTCACTAAAAGTTTGTAAATAAGTTGATTTAACCTAAAATCATTATAATCTTATCTTTTACTCTTAAAAACATTAGAGTTCCGGATCTGTTTTTTTAAGCAATAAAATTTTTAGAAGATAGGCTTATATGCTAAGTGAATTTCTTTGATTTCAGAAATAATTTTTATTATATTCTTCGTTTGCAAATTATTGATAATAAAGATATGGAAATTGATAGAGATATGGAAATCAATAGAGATTTGATGAGCTTGAATACAATCTACCAATTAACTAAGCTTCCTGATTCGATAGTTGAAGGTGAAATAATAAGTAAAAAGTTATTTGGAGATTCAGAATTGTCTTATCATAAAGGAATTCAGGAAAATGAATTTAAGTATATCATTAGAAAATTTTCAGGATCGCCAGAACTTGTCTCTGAGTATATAATTGTAGAAATGAATTGGTTTAACAAGAATTATTTTTCTTACTCTCGGCTTCTTTATGGATTTTATATTGAAGAGAATTCAGCATCAATCCTATATGTTTTGATTACAAAAAAATGTGGACAGTCATTTAGCGAATTATCGAAAAATGGGGATGAAAATCTAAAAATCGAAGCCCTCGGAAAACTGGCACAAATTTTACTCGAAATGCAAAAAAATAAGATATATAATGTCGGTCTTAATAAAGATTTTATTTACTTCACAGAAGAAAGAGAAGTTTTAATAGGAGACAATTTCTGGATAATAAAAAATTTTGATTGGCAAATTATTATTAAACTAATTCCTTTGGCAAACAAAAAAATCTTGTCTCCAGAGCTAAGATTGTTGAATAAAATTGAAAACAAAGAAGCGTTAGTAAGCAGAATAAATTTTTTGTCTTCAAGTATCTTTTCTTATGGTCTTCTGTGTTTATCAATGTTTGAGATAGTGGCAATTATGGATTTACAATCTACATCCCACATGTCTTGGCTTCGTAAAATTTTTGACCTTTCATTTGAAAATGAAGATAAACTAGAAATAGCTTATACTTCAAATATTAATGAGAGTATTGATAGTAAGCGCTTAAAAGATATATTATTATCATGTTTAAATATAATTTCAAATGAAAGATGCAGCTATAAAAAGATAAATTTAAAGTTGAATGTTTCTAGGCATCAGATAGAAAATGAAATCGAAAAAATATTTATGCCGAATTTGAAAATTCAAACAGAAAATATTGAAGAAGAAATTATTACAGATCAGGAATTGAAAGAATCGTGTGATTACTTTAAAATTACTATTAGTAAGATTCATCAAATTTGTGTTAATTATAATCGTGGATTGAATGAAGTATTTAGCGATGTGCCTCCATACAAAATAATACGAAGATCTGCTGATTTAAATGATAACGAACTAATACAGTTTCAAGAAAAATACGGAAAATTAAGAGTTGTAATAGCAGATAAAATTAGAGTATATACTTCAAATAGATATTATAAATTACTAAGGATTCTAAAAAAGGGTCATGATTTATTTCACGCTTCTAGATGCGACTCAGAAAACATAAAATTCAAAGAAGGCTTAGTTTCATTTTTTTACTCTTTTCATAAAGATATGTCTTTTAACCTTGGATGTGCTGAAGAATTAACAGACACAATTATTGAGCACAAACCTATAAAGCCAAATTATAGTAAAATTATTGAAAACTTTTTAGAAGAAAAAAATATAACTAAAAAAGAAGCGTATCTTTTTGGGTTAATTTCTTTAACTTACCAAAGAGATTGGTACTACTTTTTCCCTGACCTACCCCAAAAATATTTATATTACAAATTAGTCGGGCCATTAAATCAAAATATTGCTCTAATGAATAAGATAAAAATTTTTTTGATGAAGAAAGCCATCTTGAAAATACTTGCTAAGTATGCAGAAAATAATAGCAT